>CAUYQG010010546.1:0-21664 GCA_963574415.1 Tarsius wallacei
AATTCTTCCTTCTCTGAAAGGATGTGACTATTACTTTTAGATTAGTTCCTGAGCCTGGTTGATGGAGAGGAGGGATTCTTTTTATTTATCTATTTTTTGAGTTGGAGTCTCACTCCGTCACCGAGGTTGGAGTGCAGTGGCACGATCACAGCTCACCATGTCCTCTACCTCTTGAGCTCAAGCGATTCTTCTGCCTCAGCCTCCTGAGTAGCTGGGACTATAGGCACATGCCATTATGCCCTGATTTTTTTTTTTTTTTTGTAGAGACAAAGTCTTGTTATGTTACTTAGGCTGGTCTCAAACTCCTGGCCTCAAGTGATCCTCCTGCCTCGGCCTCCCAAAGTGCTGGGATGACAGATGGAAGCCACTATGCCCAGCTGGGGAAGAGGGATTCTTTATATGCTGCCCAGGAGACCTCTGGCTTTCATACTTTGTTGATGTTTGATTGGCCTGAGTCTGTCATTTTCTCTTCAAAGCATCAATGCTGTTGGTCAGTAGCCACCCAGTTCCACAGTCCTTAAGCTTCCTGTTTTCCTTCATACCTCACACATTCCAGAGCCAGTGCACAAAGCCAGTGGGTCCCTTTCCATGATTGTTCTTTCCCAGTTCTCCACGGGTGACATAGCAGTTCAGGCACCCATCCCATCACAGCCGCAGCTGACGAGTGATTCCCACCCCCCACCATCGAATCCATCCTGGTTCCCTGCTTCCCAGGACTACTTCTGGGACCCCTGTGTTAGGTGAGGCTCCCGGAAGCAGAACTGAGACAGAGGGTTTGGGTGCATGTGATTTACAAAGGGAGTGCTCTTCAGAAAAACTGTGAGAGTGTTAGGGAAACAGGATAAGAAACAGGAAGCAAGGATGTGGTCTCCGTGAAGTCTAGTCACCGCCTGATCCTCCAGGAGCTTCTGGGGCAGAAATCAAGCCTGTGTTGAGGTAAAGGCTTTCGTATGCTCGCATCAGTCAGTTACCAGCCACTTCTGGGAAGTGGAGAGTGTCACCTTCCAAACAGCTCCAAGCAGGATGACCCGTCCCAGCCAATGACTCGTCTTCTTCCCTGGAAGTCACAGATCTGGGGAAGGCACCAATGGTGTCTGCTACAGCCACATTCTTCACAGGTAATTCTTGACACTTCCCTCTGCTGACTTTTCTCCATCTTAAACAAACTCTGGTGCTTAACCTTTTTCAAAGATGTCCCATATAAAGTGAGAAGATGTGGTGTTTGGCTTTCTGTTTCTTAGTTCACTTAGGATGATTACTCTCCAGCTCCATCCATGTTGCTGTGAAGGGCATGATTTTATTCTTTTTTATGACTGCGTAGTATTCCATGGTATATATGTACCACATCTTCTTTATCTAGCCAGTCGTTGGTGGGCACTTAGGTTGGTTCCATGATTTTGCTATCATGAATGGTGCTACAATGACAAATGAGTTCAGGTGTCTTTTTTGTACAATGATTTCTTTTCCTTTGGGTGGATGCCTAGCAATGGGATTGCTGGATTGAATGGTAGTTCTATTTTTAGTTCTTTGAGAACTCTCTGTACTCGTTTACCATTCCACCAACAGCATATGAGTGTTCCCTCACCTCCATGTTTGTAATATGTCCATGCAACAAACACGCATTTATATCCCCTGAATCTAAAGTCAAATAAAATGAAACGAAAAAGATGTTCCCTCCACTTCCTTTCCTCACCTGACTCTCCTAACTCTTCATTGTACTTCCATCCAACTTCAAAATTCACCTTTTCTTGAGAAATGCCTGCCCTCTACCCTGCCTTGACCAGGTCAGCCACAAACTTCCCAAATGCTCTCATGCCCTGCCCTATCCAGCCCCATTCATTCAAGTCCTGCAAGCAGCCCCACCTTTCTCTACCCCAAATCCTCCCCACATGACTGTAGGTTTCAAATGGTTGACAACCCAACCAGCATCTAACCATGAACCCTCCAACTCCTGGGTTCCCTTCAGTCCGGGTGCCTTTATGACTGTCCTCAAGCCACCCACTCCCTGGGCTGTGTGCTGCATTCTGTCTTCACCTGGATGAAACTCTGAGTGTCATGCCTCCTTCCCTACCCCCTCCTTTCTTTTCTCTCAGCCCTTCCTCCTGCAGTCCCTCCTCTTCAGTGCTTAGAGATCTCCTTCCAGCTCCTTGGCGCTTGATTCTGTTTTCTTCCATTGCACCAAGACCCTTCTTCTCTCATTCTGCCCTTCACCAGGACTGCCTGGCTACTCCAAGGGTAGTATTGGCAGCATTGGCAACGCCCAAGAACGTTTTGGAAATGCGTGGCCTCAGGCCCCAACCCAGACCCCTTGAATCTGCATTCTAGCAAGCTCTCCAGATGGTTCATGCACACATGATATCTGGGAAGCAACTGCTGTGAGCTGCTTTCCCTGGGGGTCTCCTAGCTCTGTCCTTTTTCTAGACCCACAGAGCAGGACACCACTTAGAGGCAGATGTTCCAGCGTGGGTGCTCACAGCTGCCAACCGGTGTCATCTGTGCCCCAGCCATGGTCAAGCTCTCAGAGCTTTTTATCAACCACTTTATTTGTTTCTGCCATCTCCTCCCAATAGCTACAACTTCCTGCAAGTCCTGATTCAAGCCACTAATTCTCTTTATCCATTGTCAGTTTTGTTCAATGTGTCTTAAAGTAAAATCATTACATTATTTTACATTTCAATCTTTGAAAATAGTGTTATGTTTTGTTAATACAAATTGGCATGTATGGTCTTCCAAAAAAGAAAGAAGATCATGCAACAATCAGAAATTAGAAGGAAAGTGAATTGTAAAACAAATACAACCAAAGCCATCTGTTTGATCTTGGTACTATAAATGTATATATCTCTTATAGGATGTACCATCCTCCTCTGTGTTTTTGGTATGTCTCATAATTTAAAAATAAGACCTAAAAGGTCATGCTGGTATAAAGAACAGTTGAGAAGTTTCCTCAGATAATTTGTGACTCCTGACCAGCCCACATGTCTCTTATTCTACACTTTGTCTAGTCTGAAAAACTACATGCCAATAATTAAAATTTGAAATGAACTTGGATGTCAGATGCTTTTACTAAAGAGATAAAAGCGAACGCTGCCGGGTGCGATGGCTCATGCCTGTAATGCCAACACTTTGGGAGGTCGAGGTGAGAGGACTGCCTGAGCCCACTGGTTGAAGACCAGCATGGGTAACTTGGTGAGATCTCATCTCTACAATAAATCAAAAAATAAGCTGGGCGTGATGGTGCACACCTATAGTTCTAGCTATTTGGAAGACTGAGGTAGAAGGATTGCCTGAGCCCAGCAAGTAGAGGCTGCAGTGGCCATGAGCGTGCCACTGCACTCCAGCCTGGGCGACAGAGTGAGACTCCAACTCATAAAATAAAAGCAAAAGTTTCCGAGAGGATTGCATTCTCAAGCCAGACCACAAAGGGTTCTCATACATAAAGTTCTAAAAAGAAGAGCATACGATTTTTAAAAGAATCACAACATTCACACATACACACAAAACAGCCTAACATTAGAGTCAGCAGAAATAACAACAGAACCGTATACAAAAGACTTCTGCGATTGGAATGGTCATAAATGGTACTCAAAATAAGTAGTATGACGTGTTTTTCGAAAGAAAGGGAGTTCAAACTATGATTCAAAGACTATAAAAATTATCAAAGAATCAGAAATCCTATAACTTGAAAATACAATACTTAAAATCAAAACTTAATAAAAGTCAACTGGCTACAGAATAGATAATTCATGAACTGAAGATTTGAAGAAATTACACAAAATATAACCCAGAAAGATTAAGTAAGGAAAAATATCAAAGGTGTTCAGAAACGGGGAATAGAATGAAACAGTCCAATACATGGAAGTTCCAGAAAGAAGGAATAGAGAGAATTAGGAGAGACGTTATTTACTATGATAGTGATTAAAAATTTTTCAGAATTAATAAGCAACACAAATCCTCAGACTTAAAAAGAATAAAGAATCAAGGTAAATAAGAGAGGTTTATACCTAACTACTACTGTGTGGCAAAATTGCAGAACTTTAAAAAACAGAAGATTTTTATAGCAATCACAGAAGGAAAGAATATCAGAAAAGAAGCAGCAGATAGACTGAGAAGGAACTCTTCAACACCGCCAATGGGGGCCGGAGAACAGTGGGAAAAAATAATTCCCAGTCTGTAATAGTACTTATGGTAAAACTATCTTTCAAAAATGTGAGTAAAATAAAGAGTTCTTTTAGACAAAGATGGAAAGATGTACCCACCTACAGACTCTCATTAAAGGAATTTGAAGAGGAAGATAATCTCAGAACAAAAGTCTGAGATAGAAGGAATGTTGTATCCGGAAATGGATATATATATATTTCATGTTTAGTTAACGCATAGATTTATGTAAGCATTCGGCATTTATAGAGTATGTAGGAAGAACTCCCGTAACACAGTGGGAGGCACCAAAGAAAAAATAAAGATGTGGCTTTGCCCTTACAGAATTTATGAATCGCTGAGATCTTAAGAAGATCTCTAAGCAGAACAGAAATTGTGAATTGACAAAGACCAGACGTTCTGGAAGAGATGAGATGGTGTGATAAACTTACTGTGACATTTACTCAACAAATGGAAAAGAAGACCTCATAGCTAATCAGAGCAGATAATAATTTATCCTGGAATCTCTGACATCTGGCCTTTGGTCCTTTCATGGACAGAATAGTGGCTCACAGGATGGCCCCTTTGTCAACAGTAGCTAGGGCTGATAACTAAAATGTCATCATTAGTGATTCATTCCTATGCATTCAGCAAGTTCTCTTCCCAGGAAATAGTATGCTTAGTCATTCAGGGGTATGTATATGAGGTAATTTGGTCGAGTATACACAGGTATACTTTTTTAGAATTTCAAATCTTATGCACTTTGCTCTTCTTCAAAAGAGACAGGGCATTTTCTCTGCTCATCTTTTTCCCTTAAGTTGTTCATCCTTTGCACAATGATTTATGATCAAGTATATTTGAGATGGGAGCATTTTGTCTATCATATTTTGCAAATATTTTATTGTCTATATTTCTTTACTTTGGTTATACTCTTTTTAACATGTATATGTAATTTTATTTTTTATGTAGTCAAAATATAACTATTCCCTTTACATCTTATGGAATTGACTCGTGCTAAGGAAAATCCTCCCTCCCAAAGATTATTATAGTTTTATAAATTTGCCTCTGGTACCTTGCTAGTTTTAATTTGTATCTTTACATTTTAGATTCATATGAAATTTACTTGTATACAGAACTTGAGATACAGAGTTCACCTTTTTGTTTTTCCACATGAGTAGCATTTTGTCACAACACCACTGACTGGATACGCCATCATTCCCCATGGATTTAAAGTGCCACCCTTATTATTAAGTTCCAAAATAGCCATGGTTCTGATTTGGGCTCTCTTTTTAATTCCACGGATCAGTTTATTTATTTCCATGCCACAGCCACACAGTTTTAATCACTGTGGTTGATAACAATGTAACACATGGCAAGCATTTCCCCCTCATCTTTATTATTTATGAAAAATTTTCATAGCTATTATCATACATTTTCTCTATCGGTCAAGCTTGAATGAAAGGCTCCTTGGGGTTTAACTTTCAATTGCCCTAGATTTGTAGATTAACTTGGAGGCAATTTTCAGCTTTGCGATATAGGGTCATTGAACACAAGAAATGGTATTACTTCATTTACTCAAGACTTGAGATGTGTGTGTCTGTATACACATACACAAGGGGCACCCTCCACAAAACCAGAATTATCTTTTGGAGGGCGGGTCTGCTGGGTAAGTGTTCTAGGAGCCCAGGGCATCAGTGTACCAGCTAGCACTGTGAAAAGCTGTGTTTGGCTTCAGTGAATTTTTTATTTGGAGATTCTTTCAATGCATTTGCCCATCTCTTGATGGGGGATTTACGAACACACCTGCCCATACCACATTGAGTGTTCAGCAGTTTTGACCAAAAACAGAATGACTCCCATGTTCCACACCCCCTGTTCACCAACTCTTTCCCTGAATGACTTTTTTTTGGTTTCCTCTCATGAAAAAGTCCTCAAAGGGAAATGTTTTGCCCATGTGGAAGAGGTGAAACAAACAAACAAACAAAACAGCAGAAGCACTAAAAGGCATCCAAACGAATGACTTCAAAAACTGTATTGAGCCGTGGAAAAAGCATCTCAGCAGGTGTATTACACCAGATGGAGAGAAGTTTGAAGGTGACTGAAGTGTAAACATGTAAGAATAAATACACAATTTTTAAAAAAATTTTTTATTTATTTTACTTTTTTTAATTTTAAAGATGTGGGGTACAATTCAGGGTTAGGTATACAAATGTTCGTTGTGCATGTATCCTTGTAGATGAGGTGTGCTCCCCTCCCCCAGCAGATTCCCACTACTGCCAACCCCACCCCCACCCACCTACCCCTGGCAGTTTCCCACTACTGCCAATCCTTTTCTTATAGTATTACAATAATTGCTCAAGGTCCGCTTATAAGTAGAAACACATGATACTCAGTTCTTTGTTTCTGTGATAGATCACTCAGTATTATAGATTCTTAAGTCCATCCAGGTTGCTGTGAAGTTCATAATTTTGTCCTTCTTTATGGTTGCATCATATTTCATTGTGTATATGTATCACATTTTTTTAGTCCAGTCCTCTTTCGGTGGGCAGCATGGTTGGTTCCATGTTTTTGCTAACGTGAACAATGCTACAATAAACATATATGTGTTGTATCTTTTTCATAGAGTGATTTGAGTTCCTCCGGGGTATATTCCTAGGAGGGGGATTGCGGGGTCACATGGAAGGTCGATTTTTAGATCTTTTAGGAGTCGCCAAACTGTTTTCCACAGAGGTTGTATTAGTTTACACTCCCACCAACAGTGTAGAAGAATACACAATTTTTAATCAATAAATTCCATTTGGGGGTTCCCTCGCATAGGTGTATATATAATACTTTCCAAACTTTCTTCATGTCAGTTCTGCCATTTCTGAATCTGTGCACAGATTTGTTACTCTTTTCAACTTTCTGCCCAAAACTCCCTATAGGAGAGTCACCCTTGATACTTGAGTACCCTTTGATGATGTCACTGTGCTTGGCCCTCAGACCCCACCACTCGGGCCCCACAGATTTGACCAGCAACTGAGGCAAGCAGTCTACCCAGGAGCATGCTCTGGGCCAGAATGTGCCCGCCTGAACCAATCAGAACCTCTCACCAGGGCCTTTGTTTGGGGGATATAGCGAGTCCGCAGATGGTAGAGGAGTTGGAAGCAGTGAAATTCATGGTTAGCACAAAGCATGAGAGAGAAAAGAATATAGAGGCAATAGTGGGCAGCGACCACAGAAAAACGTCAAGCAGAAAAGTATAAAGACAGGCTGACTCACGCCTGGGGCGAAGGTGCAGGAGTGAGAAGCAAGACACCTGTTGTGAGAGAAGGATTAGCTCACCAGGGCCCCTGCTGGAATAACTCTCATTAGGAAGCCACCAGAAGTTCTCCATGATGTTGTCTGCAATGCTATTTTCTCACTTCTCTGTATTTCCTTCCAGCAAATGCTTATGAACTTAAGACTGGACTTTGGGAGGAGAGGAGGGGAGGGTAGTTAGATGCATGTTCTAAGCCCACCATCTCCAATGAAAGACCTACCTTTCCCTCTCAGGAAAAAATCCTACTTCCTGCTTGTCATGAAGAACGAGGCTATGAAGCATGGTCTCCCTCCCCCCCACACCCCTGACATCCTACAAAATTGTAGCCACCTGTATTAATTCTCATCTGCTTCTCACCAGCCTCTGAAGATAAATAGCCCCTTGCTCCAATTCAAATTATCTGTGCCGTGATCGGAATCCCTGGCCACCCCTCTTGGGACTCTGCTCCATGACTCACTCCTCTCATTTATTTATCATTATTTTTTACTTTATTTTATTATAGAGGTGTGAGGTATAAGTCAGGGTTACGTACATAAGTAATCTGCATGCAGGTGGAGTTTAGGCCTTCAACTGGTCCTCAGTTTCCCAGGTTTGGGACTAGGCAGCCTTTATGTTGCCATGAGCCCACCCCCTCCCCGACTGTGTCCCACTACTGCCAATCCCTCCCTTGAGTTATTGTGGTTAATGTTCAGGTCGCACTTATGAGTGAGCACATGGGGTATTCAGTTCTTTGTTTCTGTGATAAGTCACTAAGTATGATTGTCTCCAACTCCATCCAGTTTGCAGCCAAGTCCATGATTTTGTCCTTCTTTAGAGCTGCGTAATATTCCATCATGTATATGTACCACATTTTGACCTTCCATATGATCCAGCAATCCACTTTCTTTCTGGGAATATACCTGGAGGAACATAAATCATTCTACAAAAAAGACACCTGCACATGCATGTTTATTGCTGCCCTATTCATTTCTTTCTTTGGCCTCTTCTTCCTTCCTGACTCCTTCTCACCCCGTAAACATGCTTGAGTCTCCTCTCCCTTCCCTTCCCAGCCCCCTCTCCACCAGCATCTGACCTAATCTTTCTGCTCTGTTACTCACCATAATCAGGTCCTCTCCACCATGTCAGGGGTGCTGCTGTCACAAGGTTCTCTCCGGTGATGTCCTAATTGCCACTAATGAAGGATAGTTTTAATTCCTATCTTCTTGAATCTCCTTGCTGATAATTTTGGCCATGACTTAATTCTGGAAGTTCTATTTCCTTACCTCCTGATGTGGCATTCTCCTCGTGTTCTTTGTTTCTGGTTCTCTCCCCCCCCTTCTCCTTCCCTCTCTCCCTTTCTCTCCCTCTCTCTTCCTCGCTCCCCCTCTCCCCTCCCCCCTTTCTCTCTGTCTCTCTCTTTAAACTGGTTCTCTCTTTCTCAACCCATCTCTAGGTAAATCCTGTCCTGGCTACTACCTATAGGCTGAAGGCTCCCTAAACTCTAGCCCTGAGCATCTCAACTTGTACACCCAACTACCTGCCTGCTGTCTTTACCCAGTTATCAGAAATAGCTCTCTAACATATCCCAAACCATGTTCCTTGGGTTCCTGCCATACCTGCTTCCAACCTTGTTTACTCGGTTGCATTTTGGCACCACAGTTACCTAAACTGGAAAACTGGGAGTACTCTGTGGTGGTTCATTTTATGCATCAACTTGATTGGGCCCAGAGGTGCCCAGACTTTTGGCCAAACAGACTCTGGTTGTCTGTGGGGTGTTTCTGGATAAGATTAACATCTGAATTGGTAGACTGAGTAAAGCAGATTGCTCTTCCCAATGCTGGTAGGCCACATCCAATCAGTCAAAGGCCTAAAGAGAACAAAAAGGCTTCTGCCTAGCTGCCTGCAAGCTGGAACATGGACTATTTTTTACTGCTGTCGGGCTCAAACAGAAACATTCATTCTTCTCGAGTCTTAAGTATGTCAACTTTCTGGCTAACTCTACACCAAATCTTGGGACTTATCAGCCTCCATCATGACATGAGCCAATTTTTAAAAATTTTATCTGTCTATCTGCCTATATTAGGGATCCCCTGCTTGCCTTGTTCCTCTCATCCTTATGTACTTACATATATATTTATCCTTCCGGGACACTTTATCCATACTCTATTTACTACACCAGCCGTTTCAAGCCTTGATTGCTTAAGAGATAGAACTGCCTAAAACACCAATCCTACCATGTCCTGTCCCCATGAAACATCTTCCAGCGGCTTGCCAGCATCACGGGGTCAACAGAATAAAGGTCAACCTCCTTGATTTCAGATTCAAGGCCGTTGTCTGTCCCCTGCCTTCTCCTTAGCCTCATCTCTCTCTACAGATGCAATTTTACCATTGCTCTTAGAGCTGCAGGTGATGTTTGTGGCTTGTTTTCCCCAAACTGTGGCCATCTAACCAATAGATTCTGTTCTGTTCTATTCTACTGCCAGCCTCCCTGGACCCCCCAATAGAGTTTAACCCAAAGTATACACAGAATGAAAAGGAATAAAGGGCCAAGATTTGCTTTATCCTTTATCCTTAAGAGCTTAGCCTCCTGACAAGGCAAAATTAATGAGACCAAAGGGCTAGCCAATCACCAAAAAGAAGATAAGCTCAAAGGAGTGTTTTGAGTTAGCCTTCGTCAGCTAACCTAATTCATGGGAATACTGGGTTTCCTTTACCCCTCCTGAGAAGCTGTTCTCTTGGAATCCTCGTGTCACCCAAATGAGAGGTCACTGGACACACACAGCAATGGCAAGTTCATTGTTTTTTATATTTTAGGGATAGTCATTAAGCTTTTCTTACTGTTCACCATTCCCATATTGATTGTAGAATGAAAGCACTCCTGATCCTTCTTTAGACACCGACCAGTCCATTTTCAGTTGTTTTCCTGTGGCCTGGGAAAGAAGATGATGTTCAGTAACAGAGTCCAATCACCTGTTCTCCTGCCACCGGGGAGTCTCTTAATGTTCTTGGGGAATTTGTGACTAACTAATTTCATTTGAATAATCAGCACTTATAATCATGTTAAATAGCTACGGCTTAAGCATTTTGAGTTTGCTTCTTAATTAAACCATTTTACCAGAACCTATACAGAATTTTCCAATGTGCAATCATATCGGCAGCATGTTCTCGACTTCTTTATTATCCAAATATGAGGGCTTTTAGAAAGTTTATAAGCATTGCAACTTTTAAAATAGAAATGTCAGGTTCAGTATGGTTTCTTGTTATTGTAATGGAAATCCAAACATAAAGAAGTTACCTTCTGAAATTCTGTATTTTAATCCTGCAGAGTATAAGTGCACCTTCACAAAAGATTTGGCAAATATATGGTGGCAGAGCAGAGTTCACCCACTTGGTAGGTTTGCCTTAGCAAAGATGTCTTGCTACTGGCAAGGTGCAGCAGTTGCAAAGCACTGATCTTCTGTGTGTGAAATGTGCTAGACATGCAGAAAAATATTTTAAAAATCACTTTATAAAATGACAGTTCTATGCTAATTATCTAAGTTTAATAAATCTTGACATCTTGCCTTATTTACTTTAGACATTTTAAAAATAAAATATTTCCAGTATAGATGAAAACCCCATGGTCTTTTGACCATCCCTCCCAAGAGAAACCTACTCTGTGTTATCTGTTGCTGCATGACAAATTACCCCAAAACCATAGCAGCTTAAAAACAACAAACATTTATTGCCTCACAGTTTCCGAGGTCAAGTATCCAGGAGAGATTTAGCTGGTGGAAGCTCGTGGTTCTGGCTCAGAGTTTCTCACAAGGTTGTGGTCAAGCTATTGTCTGAAGCTGTGGAGGCATCCAGGCAGGACTGGGGCTGGAGAATTCTCTTCCAAGTTCACTCACATGTTGGCAGACCGCAGATTCTCACTGGCTGTTGGTTGTAGGTTTCAGTTTCTTACCACGTGAGCTATTCCTGAGGGCTGCTCATCACTTGGTGACCTCTCCAGTCACACCTCCCCTCAGCAACAGATTAGAGAGAGTGAGAATGAGGTGATTAGGATGGAAGCCACAGTTTTTTATAACCTGACTTGGAAGTGGCATATATCATCACTTCTGCTATATTCTACTGATGATACAGACCAGCCCTCGTACAGTATAGGATAGGACCACATGATGGTGTGGATGTCAGAAGCGGGGAATCATGGGGCCCATCTTGAAGGCTGGTTACTGCATTCCCAAGAACGTTTTTATATTTTTATTGCATAAATATTGACACCATAAAAAACACATATAGCGTTGGTTTTTGCATGCTTTGATCTATATAAATACCATAGTGTATATATCATCCTACATATAAACTTATGTTATTGAGATATTTCCATAGTGATACATTTATGTGATTCATTCATTTTTTCTGCTGTGTATTTCACCATATCACTTTGCCATAATTTAGGCATTCGGTATTTAATTAAAAGGCATTTGGATTGTTCATGGTTTTCACTATTAAAAATGAGCTGAACATTCTTAAACATGTCAACTTGTGCATCAATGTAAACATTTCTCTCTAAGGTGTATATTTAGAAGTAGAATTATGATTCAAAGTGTGTACATAGCTTCATTTTTTTTTTATGTTACCACATTGTCCTCCAAAGTGATTATACTGTCTTTTACTTCTAGTAGTCATGTGTGAATTCACCCTTTACACCACATCCCAAACAACAGAAAGATGATCAGACTCTAATTTTTTTCCAGACTATCGGTGTGAATTGGTATCTCATTGTGGTTTTTATTTGAATTTCACTAATAATTATTTAATAATTGAGTACCTTTTTATATATTTATGGGTGATTTGAGTTTCCTCTTCTGAGAATTGTTTATTCATATCCTGTGCTCTTTTTTTCTGCTGTGTCATTTGTCTTTGTCTTAGCAATTAGAAATAGTTTTTACGTATTCTGGATACTAACCCATTTGTGGATTGTTTGTATTACAATCATTTTCTTCCAGTTTGTCATAACTTAATTAAATCATTTGACCAGAACCTATACAGAATTTTCCAACTTTCAATCATATTGGCAACATTTTCTTAACTTCTTTATTATCCAAATACAAAGGCTTTTAGAAAGTGTATAAGCATCATAATTTTTTTAATTTTAATTTTAATTTTTGAGTTAGAGTCTCACTCCATTGCCCAGGCTGGAGTGCAATGGCACACTCACGGCCACCCCAGCGTCAACCTGCTGGGTTCAGGCGATCCTTCCGCCTCGGCCTTCCAAGTAGCCAGAACTACAGGCACTGGCTATCATGCCCAGCTAATTTTTTGATTTATTGTAAAGGTGAGGTCTCACCAAATTTCCCAGGCTATTCTCGAACCCGTGGGCTCAGACAATCCCCTCACCTCAACCTCCCAAAGTGCTGGGATTACAGGCTTGAGCCACCATGCCTGGCTACAATTTTTATAATAAAAATGTCCAGTTCAATATGGTTTCTCATTTATTGCAACATAAATTCAAATGTAGCATATCCCACTCAAAAAAATTACCATCTGAAGTTATAGATCTGAATCCTGCAGAGTGTAGGTGACTTAAGAGCGCTTTCAGAAAGTGGCGAAGCAGAGTTACCCACTCAGTAGTGTCTTTTGGTAAACCAAATGTCTAATTTTAATGGGAGTCAAATTTATCATTTTTTTAATTGCTCATGCTTTTTTTGTGCCTTGATTTAAAACAAAAAACAAACAAAAAAACATTTCTCCTCTAAAGGACAGAATCATATTTTATTATGATCTTTTCTAATGTCTTAGCATTTAAGTTTGTAATTAGTTGACAGTCATTTTTGTTATGATGTGAGATAGATGATCCCTTGTATCTATTTTCATATAGACAACGATTTGTCCTCACCCCATTTATTGACTTGTCCCCTCTTCCTTCATTTGTACGCAATGCAGCCTATGTCACATGTCAAGTTTCTACACACGCGTAGCTCTCCACTTGAATGTATACTGATAACTTGGGTTGGTACTGAGACCCCCAATTCCAATCCAACACATAGGGCGTATTCCAACTGTCCCTTTTGCCTATCTGTCACTCTGTTCCCCAACAGTGAGAAACACTTATTTCTCCAACAATGAGAAACATATCTGTTATTACCCACAATGTACAAGTCCAACAATGAGGCTTGTGAACCATCCTAGAAAAAGTGCTCCACACCTCATTGCTGAATAGCACTATGGTCACCTTCAAAGAACTCCCGTTGGGAAGCTATGCATTGACACCAGCACTGAGTCCACCCGTCAAAGCAATTTTGGAACTCTTTTTCTGGAATGGCTGTCAGAACTGTCATCGTTATTTGTTGAGGTCTCACAATTATGTTCCCAGACTTGCCACCGTGTGCTTACATTGGCAACATTGTACAAATAACCATTTGGCCTACCTCCTTACTCACCTGATCTGGCCTCCAGTGACTTTTTTCTTTACTCAAAGATAAAGGAAATATTGAAAGGAAGACATTTGAGGACATTCAGGACATCGCGGGTAATACGACAACGGCTCAAATGACCATTCTAGAAAAAGAGTTCCAAAATTGCTTTGATGGGTGGACCCGGCACTGGCGTCGGTGCATAGCTTCCCAAGGGGAGTCCCCTGAAGAAGGCCGTTGTGAGAGTCATTAATGAGGTATGTACACTTTTTCGAGGATGAGTTCACGAACCTAATCGTCAGACCTCGTATTTACTTTTTTTGCTCTGTCCTAGAATAATCAGAGTTTTCACCTACAATTGCCCACCCTCTTATGTACAGTTCTTATCATCTTTAGCCTTGTAGGATATATAGGTAAGATATTGTTTTCCACAGTTACTTAGGTTAATTTTTTTTCCTATTTGCTTCAGTGTGGTTATGTTATTCACTTACAAAAAATAAAATAAAATAAAAGCTAGGTTCATAGTTTGTATTTCCTTTTGCATTTTCACTACATCTGGGTTAATTTTAATGATTTATTTACTTTTATGAGTACATGAGATATTGACATATTTCTAACACACAGGAATACACAAAAAGGTGATATTCAGACAAGAGGTACTTCCCCCCATGTTTATTTCCTTGTGGTCATTCTTACATGGATGATAGCAAACTGCAGTATAGATATTCTTTTGCACTTTTTTTTTCACTTAACAATATATTCTGAAAATCATGACAAATAAGTTCATGGAGATTTTCCTTTCTTTCTTTACAACCATAGTAATCTATTGAGTGAATGTGTCATAATTTGTTCAACGATTCTCCTATGTATGGGCATTTAGGTTGGTTTTAAAAAATATTTTGCATCCCCCTACTGGGAATATACCCGGAGGAACTCAAATCACTCTATGAAAAAGATACTGGGAATATACCCGGAGGAACTCAAATCACTCTATGAAAAAGATACCTGCACATGCAGTCTATAATACTGAATGATCTATCACAGAAACAAAGAACTGAGTACCACATGTTCTCACTCATAAGCAGACCCTGAGCAGTTATCATAATACTGTAAGAAAGGGATTGGCAGTAGTGGGAAACTGCCGGGGTGGAGGACACACCTCATCAACAAGGGTATCTGCATAATGAATATTTGTATACCTAACCCTGAACTGTACCCCACATCTTCAAAATTAAAAATTAAAAAAAATTGCAAGTATAAAACAATACTATACTGAACAGCCTTGTGCCTTGTTAGAGATGTATTGTCAGCATAAAATCCTACATGTATAATCTCCAGGTCAAAAGTAAGTAATATATAGTTTTGTTAGATTTTGCCAAAGTCTCCTACAAAAGACTTGTGCCAGTTTGCATTCCCACCAGCAATGAATGAAACAGCAATGAATGACAGCCTTGCCAATCAAATAATGCCGTCATACTTTTTCATTTAGCCAAGCTAATATGTGGGAAATGACATCTCAATGTTGTTTTAGTTTGCATTTCTCTACTTAGCAAAACTTGGAACGATTTTCATATGTGTAAAAGCCATTTTTGTGTTTACTGTAAATTGCAGGTTTTCAGTTTTTCTGTTGGATTTTTGGTCCTCAGTTTCGCAATTTTGAAGAGTTGTTTATATGCTGGGGATGTTATCACTTTATCTGTGACACATGTTGCAAACATTTTCTCTTAGTCTGTCAGTTATCTTTTGACAACGTCTGGGGTAGTTTTCATGATCCAAACTTAGAGAAATTTTATATAGTCACATTATTAGTTTTTTAATTGCATATTAGTTTTTTAAGGCAGAGTTAGAAAATCTTTCCCACGCTATTATTCAATAGAAATGGACTCTTTTTTTTTTTTAATACTTGTATGGTTTCATTTTAAAATTTAGATCTCTTACCCATTTGGAGTTTAATATTGGGCACAGTCTGAGATGTAGACTTCATTTTATCTTTAATAAAACAGCTAATGGCACTACTTATTAAAATGTTTATCTTTGTCCCAGTGATTTCAAATGCCGTTTTCATCTCATATCATTTCCGTATGTCCCTAGGTCTATTTCTGAACCTTCTGTTCTATTCCACTGGCCAAAGAAATATGCACAAGCCTGCGCCACAATGTTTTAATTATGGAGGCTTTATTGTATGTTCTAATGTCTGATAGGTCTAGATCCCCTACATAGATTTTTTTTAAAGTATTTTTCTGGATATTTTTGCATATTTGTTTTGCCAGATGAACTTTAGTTGTGTCTAGCTTCAAAGATTAAAGTCTTGTTGGTGTTTTCATTGAGATTACATTAAACCTCTAAATTAACTTAGTGAGAAGGGATATCTTTATTTATGAGGCTAAGTCATCCTTCAAGAACAGGAAATGCTTTCCATTAGTCAAGTCTACTTTTGTGTTTTTCCAGACTAATTTGAGAGAAGTTTTGCATATTTTTGATAAGCTTCTTCCTATGTATTTAATCTTCTTTGTTGCTATTGTAAATTGCGGTTCCCCCTCTAATGCATTCTGTAAGCAGTTAACATTAGTGCATAGGAAGGCTATTGATTTCTCTCAGTTACTGCTACATTTTACTACTTTACTGAATTCTTGTATTGTTTGAGTCAGTTTTACCATTGATTTTTCCAGGGCTTTCTAGTTACATTATCATATGTAAAAACAGAGACCAGTGGTTTACTTCTTTGCCAAATTTTATGCCTCTAATTCATTTCTCTTTTCTCATCACATTGGCTAATACCACCAGTACAATATGAATAGTGGTGGAGATGGTAGGAACCCTTGCCTTGTTCCTGCTTATAATGAAAATTCTCCTAGTGTTTCTACATTAAGTAAAATCATTTTACAACTGAGGGTTTTTATCATGTTAAGGTGTTTTTATCACATTAAGAAAGTGTCCTTCAAAGAGAGAAAAAAAAAAGAAAGTGTCTTTCAGTTCCTATTTTCTTGAGTGCTGTTAACAGGAATGAATATTGAATTTTTGTTGATAACTTTTTCAGTGTCTGTGGAGATAATCATCTTTTGTACCTTAGATCTATCAGTATTGGTTTCCTAATATTGAACCAACCGTAGATTACTGGGATAAGTCCCAATTGATCACAGTGTATTTTTTTTAAATGTGGTATTGGGTTCTGTTTGCTAATATATTATCTAGTCCTTTTGCATCTGTATTCGTGAGTGACATTGATCTTCAGTCTTTCTTTTTTCTATGTTTTTCTGTAGAGTCTTCATCAGGTGTCAAAATTAGGTCATATTTTCATACTTATTAAAAGAATAAGGAAATTTTTCCTTATTTTGTATTAGAATCTTGTACTTTTTTTTTTTTTTTTTTTTTTTTTTTATTTTTTATTTTTTTGCTGCTTGTACAAATTGCCACAAACTTAGTGACTCAAAGCAACACAAGTTTATTATCTAACTGTTCTGGAGGTCAGAAGTCCAACGTGGGTCTCACTGAACTAAAAACCAAGGTATTGACAGGCTGCATTTATTTCTGGAGGCTCTAGGAGAAAATCCATTTTCCTGTCTTTACCAAACTTCTCTTTCCTTCCATCTTCCATATTTAAGGATCTACTGATTGATTACATTGAGCCTACCTAGATAATTCAGGATACTCTCCCTATTTAAAGTTAAGCTGATTAGGAATCTCAATTCTATTTGCAATCTTAATTCCTCTTTGCCATATAACGTAACATACTCATAGGTTCTGGAGATTCAACATGTGCATCTTTTGGGGGAAAAGAACATTATGTTGCTTCCTTCATTTTCAGTGCTCCAAGGCAATTTACAGAACACTGGAATGGTCTTATCTTTGAAGGTTTGGTAGAAGACTGGTAAAAATATCTGTGCCTGATGGCTTTTTTTGCAATGGTTTTTTAATAATTGTCTCTGTATTGTCTGTGGACATTTGCTCTATTTAAACTTTCTCTGATGGGCTCAATTTTGATAATCTACATTTTCTTAGGAAATTATTTAATATAGAATTTCAAATATATAATTTATTTGTATGGGGTCTGCAACATAGTCTCTTATGAGTGTTAATTTTTTTTCTGTTTTCCCTGTCATTTATTATTTTTTTATTTGTGTTTCTCACCTTTTTCTTGTTTAGGTTAGCTAGGTGTTTGCTATTTTATAGTTTTTCAAGTAAGTCTACTGGTTTTTTATTCTCTATTAATTTCCACTTTTATCTTTATTATTTTTTTCTGAGTGCTTTTTTGGGTTTACTTTATTGTTTTATAGGTTTTTTGAGTTAGATATTTAAGTCATTTATTTACATACTTCCATTTTTTTACTTATGAAAGTATTTCATGCTATGAATTTTCCCTGATAACTGCTTTAAATGTTTCTAATATGTTAATGTTTAGGAGTTTTGTTTGTTTAGAAATTCTTGAATTTCAATTTGTATTTTCCTTTTATTCGAGAGTTGTTTAATAGGAGACTTCTTACATTTTTCAGGTGAAAGACTTTTTTGGTTTTGGTTAAATATATATATACATATATATTTGCATTAGTTAATAATTTTAATAGTTAATAATAATTAGCTAATAATATTTATAAATGATTCAGAGGCACTCAATAGAAAGGTATATTCACTATTATCAAAGTATAAAATTCATCATTTATCTATAACATTTACCTAATTGATTATGTTGCATTTTTTGGCCAATTGTCTTGAACAAAGAGAAGTAAAACTCTTTCATAAAGTTAGCTGCTGTGTTCTTTGGAGCATAAATATTTGTGTTATATCATACCAATCCTTTAGCTGAAAATCTTTTGGTTATCTCTAGGAGAAAATCCATTTTCCTAGAGGGGAATGAAACTCTTACTCTAGGAAATTTCCCAAGAAAAACTGATAGGTTCAACATTCCCTATGTTCCTGTGTGTTTCACACTTTTTAAATAACCTTGTACTTGGACAGGTTAATTTTATATAAAATGTTGGTCCATGTTTTCTTTCACTGAGTTGATGTTTGTTTGTTTGTTTGTTTTGCTTGTTTTAAAATATGGCTCCATTGTCTCTTGCTCTGAATATCAAATGGTTTTGCCATCTAATTAAGTAATCTTTTTGCCTAGAGGTCGTGATACATATTTTTTCAATCTCTGAATTCTAACAGGTTTAATGGGTTAATAAGTCTTAGAGTGACTACATGTGGGTTAACTTTCCCAGGTACCCAATGGGCCCTTTCAATACGAAGTTTCCATTTTCTGGAAATTATAGGCTTAAATATTCTGTTTTGTTTTTCTTCTTCAGGTAATCTAGTAATGTGAGTATTAATCCTTCTTTATCTGTTTTCCATTTCCACTGTTTTCCCTGTGACCCTTTTCGCGCCTTTCTTTTTCTCATTTTTATTTTCTTGGTTCTTTTCCCACCTTTTAAAATGCCCCTCAGTACATTTTCATGTTGGTTTTTCCCATATCCCAAATTCTAGTTTCACTATATTTAATTGAGTTTTGCGAATTCTTGCGTTATGGTTGCTTTCCTGCGGGAAATTTTCATGGTTGCAGTGTGTTGAATCTTATTTTCTAAGTCTTTGTAATAATTCTGTATCTGTTTATTCTATTTTTTTCATCCATTTTTGAATTAGCATTTGGTTGATTTTTAAGATTTCTGCTTTGGTGACTCCTTTTGTCAGTGTTACAGAGTCCAGATTTTTTTTAGTGAAGGGTGAGCAAGGAATTTGTGTTCTTTGGTTTTTTTTTTTTTTTTTTTTTTTGGTGCTCTTATGTCTTGTCTACATTTCCTGATCTGAGTTAAAACTCCATAGATCACCTGATCTCCATATACTCCCACTCTAACGGCTGGGCCTCAGTACATTTTGGGTCTTCCGGAATTAGTCTAAGTTTCAGAGTCATTGTCCAATAGTCCCTGAAAGGTCCAATTATTTATTTTCCTTCAATAAACAGTCACCCTGGTAAAAGGCCATAGGTCCCTTTAGGGAAGGTGGGAAGAAAGATGACATTTTTTAATATGAATTTTTGGTAGTATACTTGGGTCTTTCCTCAAGTATATTTGGTCTCCCCTTTGTTCAAAGGATTCTATATCTGTAAAATCAAGTCCAGGAATCAATTAAGTGACCATAACTCTCTTTTTATGGTTAAGGTTAGCTTTGTTCACTTGACCTAGAACTTTTCTGCTTGGACAGATCAAGTAAGAATTTAATAGTCTTCCCATCTATTTCATTTCAAGAAATACCACGATCAACTTGCCAACTTCTCAAGTCCTACATGACTCCGACTATTCTGGTTGCGGTGTTGACTCTACTCTCCATTACAGTAGCCATATCCCCCTTACCTTGAGCAGTTGAGGTCCCTGCTTGGCCCCTGCTACCCCGGGATCCAGTTACTCCCATTGCGTTTAGGTTTCTCAATCCAGTGACTGCCCTTCCCTCTGTGAGGTCTGTCCTATAGAAAGGAGTGATTGCAGAACTCTTCACAGATGCTGGGAGTCTCCTCACAAATCTATTTCTCTCAGTTGTGTCTTCTACACCCTCCCAATGTGGGTGGGTAGATTTGAAATGGCAAATCCACTCTAACATTCCAATCTCCCTAAGCTTTTGAGTCCCTTTCGCCACATTAAACCAAGACACATTCGGCATTTCTGGTTTGCTCACTGTGAGCTATCTTCTGGCCCATGTTCTAGTCAACCTTTCTAACTCCCCAAGCCACAATGTTAAATGCAGAATCTCTGCTTCGTGAGCCTGTGTCAGTAAAATCAGCCTGATCCAACTTTATGCTTTTACCATTATCTCACACTCTCGTGATCCATTCCCACACATTCCTCGGATTTCTGTCTGTATAAGTTAGAAAAACCAAGTCATTCTTTTGAGGCATAATGCACCTCCTCATGAGTCACAAGCTGTGCTTCACTTCTTGGGGCCTGCTGGGACTTGAGTCTAGTTATCGGTCTAGAAGCAGAGCGAGTTGGTAGGGATAGGTGCCAGGGAGAGCCGACATTGTCTTTTCAGGCAACTGCCTCAGGAGAGGCCTTTGCAGTTTCCTCAGGCAATGCGAGGTTAATCCCCTTGGAACATAAGTGGGAAGGCTGATGGGCTTAGGATGGCCACTTCTGTTGGGAGTGAGGAGGCCAATTTTGCTGTGGATCAGGAGAACTCTTCCACCGGCAGCAAACACATCAGGATTTAGGGGCTCAATGTCACGAGTTTCATCAGAGTCTTCCCACATGTCCTCATTTCTTACAGGACTTACAGGATCCTATTCTATCCCAAGCAGTGCTTTCACTTTAGCAGTAGACACACGCTGGGGGTTCAACTCGTGTTGTCATTCCGCCCATCTCAGGATAAGATTTTGTCATCTTTTGATTTTCAAGAATATCAACCCTGCAGCTACAGGGGATAAGGGTCTCCTTCAGGGCACACAGAGAAATCCTTAGGTTGGATACAGGTACACTTGGGCTGAGAATTTGAATCCTTGAGGTCATCGTTTTCTTCTACTACTTTGTTCGATGCCATCAGGAGCAAACAGCCAATGTTATTGTGCTCATTTGTTTTCGAGAAATGTTGGTAAGTTTCATACACAGAGTCATCCAGTTCCTTGTTTATTAGAAGTGGTTGATTAAGAGTATCCAATGCAAGCTGGGCTTGGTGGCTCAGCCTGTAATCCCGTGCTTTGGGAGGCTGAGGTAAGTGGATTGCCTGAGCCCAAGGGTTCAAGACCCGCCTGGGCAACTTGGCGAGACCTCATCTCTACAATAAATCAAAAAAATTAGCCGGGCGTGGTAGCGCGCGCCTGTAGTTCCAGCTACTTGGAAGGCTGAGGCGGAAGGATCGCCGGAGCCCAGCAGGTCGAGGCTGCGGTGGC
>CAUYQG010010549.1:0-40363 GCA_963574415.1 Tarsius wallacei
CAAATTTGTTTGTCAAGATGTTTTTAGGACACATTATACATATTTGTGGGGGGAGGAACTTTTATGGAAAGTCTCTTATTGAGAAAAGCAATCTCCAGGTAGGCTGAAATCCATTATTCTGAAAGAAGAAATATCAACACAGGCACAAAATAAAGATTTAATTACGGATGCACATGAAGTAGTTTACTGAATTTAGGGGCTCTGTGTGTGTGTGTGTGCACGTGTGAGTATAACATACATATCTAACAATATGATTAAGTGTTAAAATTTAAATGCCACTGTAGTTTTTGGAAAAAGGCTTATTAGCATTTCCCCGTTTCCTGATCTCATGGGGTTGACCTATTAACATGAGGAAGACCATTAGTGGCACTTTTTAAACACAGGAATTATTCAAAAATATACAACATAATATGCAAGATGTGATTATAAAGAAATGGGATTGATTCTACAAGTCACACAGATAAATCAGATTCATTATATAACAGTCATGTCTTGTATAAATCATAGGCCAACCAACAGGGGTACTAAAGATGCACTTTATTTTGGAATACAGTACAGAAGTAATCTCACTCTCTAATGAGATGAATTATTAATAAATGCTAAAAGATACTTAAGAAAAAAACCTTGCTTGTATAAAAGCCAATTCTAATCTCATGTATTTTACAAGTAATCTTCAATAAGCCACTATCATTTTATACTCAATTGAACCATACCCTCAACTAGTCTGATCTAGTGTATTTTTCTTTAAATTGGAAGAAACTGCATTGATAATGAGTTTTTTAATCATTTTTTTCCTGCTTGGTGCAAAAAAATAAAAAGAGCAATGGACTTGTTACAAGCCAGTAAACTCAGTTCCAGTTGTGATTTCACTGATACTGAATAATCTCTAAACAGTTTTGGGTCTTCACTTCTTCAGCTGTAATATGAGGGAGTCTCACTAAATGACTGCTCTCCTCATATCTTTCACAGAACTAAAAATGTGCACATGCCATAGTATAAAATTTGATGTCTGAACAAGTCTCTGAGTGAATATCACCACTGAAAGCTGTACTCAAGTTTTGTTTCTTTGTTTTTGTTATTCTTAAGCAGTCATTATGAAAAATACAGTGGTTTTTCTGGGACAAAAAAAAGCAAAGGGGAAAATTTATAAAGGTAAAACTTGCTTTAAATATCTCTGGTAATTTATTTATTTATTTAACTTTTTTTTTTTTTTTTTTTTTTAGTTGAGGTCTCACTCTTTCACTCAGGTTGGAATGCAGTGGCAGGATCATAGCTCACCGCAGCCTCATACTCCTGGATTCAGGTGATCCTCCTGCCTCGGCTTCCTGAGTAGCTGAGACTACACAGGTGCATGCCACCATGCCTGGCTAATATTTTTATTTTTTTGTAAAGATGAGTTTCACTATGTTACCTAGGTTGGTCTCCCATTCATGGTTCAAGCAATCCTCTTGCCTCAAACTCCCAAAGTGCTGGGATTACAGGCGTGAGTCACCACACCAGGCCTCTGGTTTTTAAAAAGCTATAAATCCCAAAGCAAAGTTAAAATCCAAAGATCACATTCCAGGTAATTACAGATGAGAGGGCAGCAATAGCTGCAGATAAAAATCATAGTAATTATTCAGTTGTCACTCTTCCTTTCAATTGGCTAAAAAATTACATAAGCATCAAAAAATTTCAAGTTATAGTCTAGATGCTTTTCTTTAGCTAAAATTTATATGTCATCACAAAATGCAAAAGAAACTCAAGCTATTCTGTTTGAAACACAACACTCTCTAGAATAGACCTGTCACTTTTTTGCATGGAACAGATTTCAGTCATTTCAGCACTAAGGTGTCATAATGAGTAGAAATCCTTGAAGTTCAAACAATACCACCCGCACTTCAAGTTCCAAATTTTGTTTCTCAACCCCTCTAAAAATAATCGATGTTAACTGAAAAAGGGAAAAACTTAATCTTCTTTACAGCACACTTCTTTAAAAGAGTTCCTTCGAAAGTATTTAGTAAAGAATACAAAATAGATGCAACTGTGGGAAAAAAATGCTTTTGCGACAACTAAAGATACAATCTATATAATTTCTTTTCAGTTTATCACTTCGATAGGATAAATGCTCTTCAGGAAAGACTAGATGAAGACCTACAAAGTTCCTTGGGAGAAATATGGCAAGAAAACTAATATAACCTTATTTCGGTTTAAGTTGCAACAGAAAGGGCATTTATTTAATTTTCTGTGATATGTTTTCTTTTTAAAAGTTTCAAATAAAATAAACTCAGTATTTTTCTAAAAGAGTCATTCTATAATCAGTTATCTTATCATATGGCCATACATAGACATTCCACTGCAAGTTTTGATTTTTAATGAGTAGCATTCTTTCTCTTATGTTCAAAGTCATTTCTTTAACAGCCTATTTTATATGCACACACTACCTTTTGATAATTCTTTTCATGGACTCCAGTTTAGACTTTAAAACAAGCAACTGCTGAATATCTTATTGTTTTTCTAGACAGTTTCAAACCCCTTGATGTTTGGCAAATTTTTACAAAATTAATGAGGTTAACCTTCATTTTTCAGATTTTCAAAGTTACTTTATGTTAACACAGACCTCTAATTTAAAGACGACTCCTATTCAAGGGCTTTTAAATTTGCCATCTTTTTAAAAAAAAAATTAAGTTCAATGTAGATTCTAAAAAGTAGAAAAGTATGGAACACTTTCCTAAATACATTCATTAGGCAACTCAATACAGATTAATCCCATTTATAAAAAATTAGATTTAGGAAAATAAAGATCTCTGAACTAAAATTTAAAGCAATATCAATAATGTTTTTAATTGTATAAAGTTTCTTTTCATAGCTGCATGATAGTCACCTTACTCCATTCCATGCCTCATTACAAGGTAGGCACTGTGAGACAGCTGGATATATAACAGTGAATGGGGAAAGCATTTCACCATCAAGAAAGTCACAATCTTATCTAAAAATTTCTCTAGTAAATTAGGTGGATTAAGATGAAGGCTCATGTAGTAGGGATTAGGGAAACTGGGCCAAGAAATTTTAAGCTGAAACTGACAACTAATAACATATTAAACAGAGCACCAAAAAAATTGCAAAAATATTTGGTTTACAGAATTTTAATTTACCTTCAGTTTGCAAGAGAATGTTTACATTAATGAAAGGGGCAAATGTAGTTGCTGCTAAGTATTACCAACTAAATTTCAAAATGGATCCCCTGTATATTGAAGTAGAAATGTACAACTCCCTAAGCCTACAATTTTAGAGAAAACAAGAAAGAAATATAGCTTTTTAAAAACATTCCTTTTTTAAACCACCACCATCCCACCACCATAAAATATATTTGCAGAGTTTTCTGTGAGGATGTTTTAGTTTTAGAATAACAGAAATTCATAGAACCACTGAATTCCTTGTTTAAAATATAAAATGTACTTTGTACATGTGCCTTCTGATTTTATGCTACTTTGTTTTCCAAGTTAACTAAATCACTACGAGAGGGAATGAATAAGGCAATTTTTGTTACCTGAAAGAAAACATACAATTCTGCCTGGTTCTTTAAGTTTCTTTAATTTTTCAGTGAAGACACATACATAACTCCTTAATAAAAACATGCCATCGAGTTTCCATTTCCCACAATTCCTTCTGCTTAGTGAACAAAGTCATAATAGGTATGTCAGAATGAAAGCAGGGATAAAGTTCTTTTGAGCTGACGGAAATGCCGATGCAGCTTTTTATAACTGGAATACTGACCGTCAGCAAAACAGAGATTGGGTGGCTCAAACAGAGCCCATATTACATCTGATTCACTGATTCCTTTCAAATTCTTGCCCCCAACCTTGGGCACAACACAAAACCTTCCTGAGCTCTGCTGGTCCTTTTGTCTGTTTGCAAAACAAAAATACAACATATGACTAAACTTTAAGGGGGTAAAACAACATTTCTATTTGGACACATATCTCTCTTTTGGTTATCTCGGACACATGTTCCATCTAGTTTTTGTTTTTTGTTTTTTTTAGCAATAACTATTCATCACTTGCTATTTAGCAATCTGTTAAGTAAAAACATCTATAACTGCCCTAGCCTTCTCTAAAGAAGCAACTTGGGTGAAAGTCAATAATAAATGTGCTTTGTACAAGTACAAGTACTACAAAGAGTACTTATAAGATAATTAAGGAGTTGTTGGTTTTATACTCTAAATTGGGTATGAATCCAAGATTAAATGTCAGAAAGAGTGTATCTGCGAATACTTGTTAAAATACAGAACTTCATAATTAAAGAAACACACTCTATATAAAATGAAAGATGCTCTAAGTGCAAACCATGCCTAAAAATAATGTTGCTAATGGGTGGATACAAGATTCTCAGAATGCTGCTTCTCCTAGATTTTTGGATGTTAAAAACACCATGACACTTAATGTTAGATAGGCTGCCAGCTAGAAGGTAGAGCTACCTTTAACAATGGCTTGTCAGATGTCTTGTTTTTAAACATCCCCCTTCAACAGTCAACTTTCTAGTTCACACCATATGCTAAGGTGTTTGGTACAGTGTAAGAATATTGTGGGAAGCAGCAAGAAAGCGTTCAGAAATGTTTTGGGGACAATTCCGAACCTTAGTATTTTGAAAGATGAGACTCGGAAGAAAGGGTCTTTCAGGAAGTAGCAGAAATAATCCATAGTAGAGGAAAGGAGACAATGACATGTCCAAGGACAGGCAAACAAACCATTGCTTAAAATACAGGATTCATACAGGAAATAGAGTGGAAGATACATCTACAAATGTATCTGAGTATGACCAAACTGTAGAGAAATTGAAAAAACTTGGAAGACAAGTGCCGAAGGTTTTGGGGCAGAGGAAGTGAAGACAATGTTTTGGGACAAGCAACCTAACATAAATACACAGGCTGAAATGATGAATGAAGACCCTAAGACTGGCAAAGCCCTGAAGAGGTTAGTGTTTAAACGTGAACTAGGGATCTGAGTCAGAGTGATGAGAATAGGAATCCCAAAAGCAGAAACACATACAAAGAGGTAGTGAAGAAAGAATCCATGGGAAATGATAGTTAATTTGTTGTGTGGATGGGGACCATCTATGGATGAAAAATAAGGAGTCGAAAGGATTCCAATGATATGAGTCTTGTTGACCAGAGAAAGGATGAATAGAAAAGGGCTAAATTTGAAAAAGGAAACAGTTTTATGAAAGGCTGCTTTTCAGAACTGCTGACTTAATTTAGCATTGAAAATATATATAAAATGTGTATCTTCTGAGTGCTTAGCATTGCTCTAGGTATAGGGGATTCATAAACAACCCTTCCAGGCCTTTCTCTGCAGGAGCTTTCAAAAGTCTGATTATAGACAAGCACACACATTTTTGCATAGTTAAAGCCCCAGAAATGAGGTGAAATCTCTCAGGAAGAAAGTCATGTCTAATCTACCATTTCCCTGCTTAGATTATCTTGTTTAGTTGTCTTATTGACAGAAAACATCTCATAGCCATCTCATATGCAGACATGTCTTCAAAAAGCCATAGAAAAAGCATTAAAAAAATGTACTGATGTCAGCCCTTGTCTGTTTTTTCTGCTTACTGAATTTGTTGGTTTCTTTACTCATAGGACCTTTGATAATTTGTGTCTTTCCTCTTCACCATATTCTAATTTGCTACTATCTTTTTCAAATGTAAAACTCACAGAACCAAAATTTTTAAGAGCACAACTGGTACAAATTATTGTTATTGCCATCACAACAACATTTAGTACCTACTGAATGCAAAATACTTTCCAGCTTTTGTAACTCCTATGAAGACTTGGGAATTTCTTGTGATCTTAAAAATCTTTGGCTGTATTAATGACAATTGAGCAATCCACATCCCATCTTGGGGACTGTACACAGGAAAGTAGCCTCTGAATCTTCCTTTACACGCTTCGTCCCTTTTTTAACACCTTACCACTCAATTGGGTCTAATGCCATGCAAAGTCCCTTCATTTTTCTCCTTTCCACAGCCACTGAAAGTTGTTTTCTAAAAAGTTCATAACCTATACTGCCTGGCCACCACACAGCATATTACAGCATAGGGGAAGGCTGGGATGTCAGGTGTCTGAGGTTAGGGCAAGTTGGCACATTGATACTCCGCTTGGCTATATTTTTCCTGTGCTCCTTCTGGTCTGCCCTTGGAATTAGGAGACTGGTATTGATATTTCAGTGATTTCACATACATGACCATATTTGAACCTTACAACTCCAGCCATAGTAGGCAGCAACTCATAGTTCTATTTTATAAATGAATTAATTATGGCTCAGGGAGGTTAAGCAACTTGCCCCTAGATCCCACAACTGTCAAACAGAACAAACTGCCATTATTAGGGACCAAATGAACTATAAATAATGATAGGTTTCTAGCTCACATTTACTTTACGGCTTGTTATAATTACCTATTTTCTGCTCTACCAGTGCCAAGTCAGGATTTCATAGTCTGTATCATGTGTTTTTTTGTCAAGTCAAGTTCTTCCTACCACTAATTGTAAGGATAATTTTCCTCCAATTTTACAAGTTGTAGAGTTAGGCAATTCCACACAATTTGGAGTTCTGTGTGGCTCTGAAACAGATCTTGATATTTTATAGTCATAGCAAAGAAAGCAACTCAGTCACCATTTAATTATGGTTTAAGAAAAGAAGAGTATTAGACAAGCAACAAATAATCAATTCCTTCTAAACTATATACTGATGATAATGCATGCTTTAATATTATTAACAACTGACTGGCAATGACCAAAACAGAAGCAAATCTCTCTTTGACTAACGCAAATAAAATTTGCAAATCATTTTATAATAATAGCTTAAAATGGGACTACTGAAGAATAAATCACTATTTGTGTAGTTAGAGTCAACGATGCTTATTGAAAATGGACTAAGCATTTGTGCCTGGGCCTTGAGATTAAGCATCCGAGTGTGACATGTTGTGGTACTCACCATTCATTTTGCTTTACAGCTTAGATATTATTCTTTCATAAAAAGAACCACTACAGATTTACTGTCTGATCAAGACAGCAGTAGTATTCCTATCTTACAGCTATGTAGCACTTTAAATGTTACAAAACTGCCTTCACAAAAGCAGAAGGCCAATTACACTTCCTCATATGGCAGTACTCCAAAAACTGGATGCCAGCGAAGCAAGGTCCACCACATCAGCAGAGTAATTAACTCACTTCCAAGTAGCTAAAATTTCGTGATGAACAGACAATGTTAATTTTCTCAGATCAGCATCCTGATAAAAATTGTGTTCCAACAATCTGCACTCAACACCAAAACTTTTAGGTCTATCTCCTGTTAACAGAAGTGTCAGGGGCAAAATTATCCAGAGGTAGCAAAAGCGGAAACTGCTTGAAAAATAATCAGATGCATAGAGCAGAGAAAGCAATATAAAGTAGAAGCTGAGCCAACAGAGTCCAGCAGAGCTTCAATGTAGAATTCTGCAAGTCCTCCACGGTAAACATTGCCTCACTAAGTGCTACAATATTAAACGCAGTATACCAAAATGGATAACTCCCGTCCCAGCTTTAAGAGATTCAGGGTAGCAGAGCACAACAAACACCAAGAACTCTGGCTAATTATTCTCACACTGAAAGATCTTTGATCCATTAACTGAGTGATTGTGCCAGATGCACTAAACACACTATGTCATTTAATCCTAAGAACAACTCAAAAAAAAAACAACTTTTTTACTTTAGAAATAAAAAAAATCCTGAGTCACAAGGAGATAAAGCACCAGGCCCAAGATCACACAGTGATGGAACTAATATTTGAACATTGCTGTGTGATTCCAAAGACCAATATGCTTTTTCAAAAATGTTATAATGGACCAAGCATGGTGGCTCACACTTAAAATCCCAGCACTTTGGGAATCTGAGGTGGGGGGGAAACTGCTTGAGCTTGAGAATTTGAGACCAGCCTAGGCAACATAGTGAGACCTTGTCTCTCAAAAAAAAAAAAAAAAAAAATCAAAAAATTAGTTGGGTGTGGTGACACACACCTGTAGTCCTCCCTTCCTGGGAGGCTGAGGTGGGAGAAGCACTTAAGCCCAGAAGTTTGAGGGTATGGTAAGCTGTGATCATGCCATTGCACTCCAGCCTGGGTGACAGAGTAGACTCCAACTCAAAAAAAAGATAAAAATAAAAGTTAGACTCCCTTTCAGTTACTTGGAGAGGTAGGTACACATTGAACATAAGTTAAGAGTTAAAAAAAAAAAACTATGAATTAATATCTTTATGAATAATTTTTTTTCCTTAGAACAGTTACCAGATCATGAATTTACACAATAAAATCATCATCATTAGATACCTTCTTGAAACGTTTTTAATTGGCACGTTTATAAATGTGATTTTCTGACAAGAAAAATCTGTCCACTTTACTTTAAAATAGAGTATACTTAGGCACCAGAGCTACATACATATTTTTGACTTTCCAAAAAAAAAAATCAGAGTTCATTTATTGTTTTCATTGGAATCACACATTGATTTTTATATGAAATTTTAAAAAATAGATTGCTACTGAATACTTTCTACTTTAATCAAAGCCCAAAATCAGACTCAAGTCTCACTAGGCACTGTGCAAAGATGGACAGTCAGCAGGCGACTGTGTGTTTTCAACGGATAAGTGTCCATGACAACAAGAAAAAACACCACAGCAGTGCAAGCAACACTGTTAGCAGACTCAAAGAGATTAGGATAGAATTAGCCTAGCGATCAATCTACCTCTTTCCTTCCTTCTCCCAGCTGAATCATTCGTAACAGAATTAAGAAGCATTGCAGGAAGTACAGACCTGCCTCAACATCGTTTGTACACTTGCTCCTGGGTTGACAGAGGATTCATGTTCTACCTATGTGTGGCCACTATTCAACAATTCTACACTATAAATATTTTTCTGTAACGTACAAACAACTTACATAGTTTGAAATAACAAAAATAATGACTACATGAATCAAAATATAAATTTATTTTCTAAAAATGAATATGCAGAAATAGACCAGTCCAGCGAAATATTTATCTTTAGAATTTCACCCTGATTTCATGTGAATATAATTTATTTATGAAAGAAACACTTTCACACCCAGAAATTATTTTCCCTTTAAATAGCTGTCTTTAAATTTTATTATGCCCTGTGTAGTTAGAGAAACAGCCATATACTAGGAAGGCAATTATTACCACAAAAACAGCAAATATGAAAGTTGTAATTGGTATATTCAAAGTGCCAAACTGCTAATAAGCACTTATTAACAATATGTATGCTATATATTATATTAATACATTTCATTCTTAAATTTTTTGACAATATTAATAAGAAACTTAAAATTGTTAGTACCATAATATACTTAAAACAAGTGATTCTTTTTGTTTATTCATAGACAAATTTTTCTGCTTTTATAATACCCAATAAATCAGAACTGGATTTAGTGAAATAATGCTTTATTATTTGACTTTAAGCTCATTCAAGGTTAGATGTTATTTGGTAATTCCATTATTAACCTGCCTTGGTGACATCTAAGGTTATCTGTTAGATACTTAAATTTACTCTTTACATGTCAGTATTCAGTTGGTGTCTCTACACTGATGGTCTGACATTATATTCCCAAAGCGTTTACAAATCTTCAACTTTGATAAATTTTGTCCTAGTTTTCATGTTGAAAACAAGGGTCAAGTTACCTTACTTTAGCAGGTTTTATAAAATTCTCCATTCATTCAACAATTATTTACTGAGCACCTATGATGTGTCAGTCAGTTAGGACCCTAGGGATACTTCACTGAAAATAAAACATAAAAATACACACACAGAACGTTTATGAAAAAGGTAACATATGCACTGATGAAACAAGTTATCACGAGAAATTAAGGACTTAAAAGTACAGTGTTAGCCTTCTTTCTGTTTGAAGTCTATGAATTTAGGATCTCATCATTTCCTGTTACAGAAGAGTAATAATAGAAATCAGAATAACTGCTTCTAGTATAGGACACTAGGCCTGCCACAGGGATGGAAGAAAAGAAAGAGCTCCTTCCTGCTAAGGAGACAAAATGTTGGTATTTGAAAAAACAAGTTTGATTTGAAGTAGCTGACGGAGACTTGTGAGTTTTAAGGACACTTAAGCAAGTCCTTTAGTGACTGATGGTACAGAGTTTTCTTTCATTATATCCCGTTTCGTTCCAAACTTTATGGTTTTTCCTCATGAAATAAATATCCTGGCAGCACTATTCTTCTGATCATCATCTTTGAAAAGCTTCATTTTCATTGAGTTAACAAATATGGGAGAAGTGATTTTCTTAGAGTCAAAGTCGGACAAGAGATCTAAAGGAGTTAAGATACTGTGTCTGTGAATGAATGATCACAACGCACTGGTCCAGCCACGAGCAGTAGTCCTCTGGCCAGACTACTCATCTCAGTCTCATCTTTGTCAGACACTGGGACTTCCGAACAGAGATAGAAAAAGACAAGAACCTGTCAGCAGCTGTACTAATTGGTGGCTATATCCTGGTGGTGAAATTCCACAAAGTGCTCCAATTTTGCCTGTTATCCATACTTCGTTTCTCCAAGATTTTCCTGGAATGCTTCGAATAAATCCTTTTACTTAAACTGGGTTCTGCTAATTGTAACCAAAAAAATATGAATATCACATTCTCTCCCACTGGCATACTTCATTTTAATTCATTTCCCCTTTTCGAATCATCCTGCTAAAACCTCTCAATGTTTTTTCCTGCCAATAAGATAAGTAAAGTCTACGAATATTCCAATATTCTCTGTTATGACACTTTCAAATCCAGGTCTGTCCACTTAATGTCATACAAAGTGAATACACAGTCCTCCTTTCCATTCTTCCTAAAACCCTACTCAAAATGCTAATGGAGAAGACAGGAAACATTATTTTAATGTTATGTTTGGGTCCAAATGCTGGACCTAATTATTAACTGTGAAAGCTTGCACACATTTTCAAATCCCTCAAAGCCTTAGTTACTCATCAAAAAAGTGAAGATAATATTTTGTTCCTAGAGTAATACTGATAATTTTTTAAAGATTATATATAGCATTTTATGTATATCCAAACTTTTATTATATATATTATAAACAAGTCCCAGCACATAAAATGTTTTCAATAAATGTAAGTCATTACATTTCATTATGACTTAAATCTGTATCTCCGACCCAGAACTCTTTCTTGAGATTCAGAGTCACAGATCTAAGTGCCTATATGAAACTTTCATGAGAATATACCTCAAATTCCAAATTCAAAAAGAAAAATTAACATCCACATTCCCCCCAGTTTGGGTTCTCTTTGTATTCCTTACTTTGAAGAATAATACCATCACACACCAGTCACCCAGCCACAAGCATGATAATCTTATAGTTCCTCCTCATCTAACTGGCGTCCAAGCCCTATAGGCTTTACACCCTTAACTTCCCATGGATGTATCTCTCCACTTCTCCCAGGCACATAGATTTCCTACACCTGTCATCAGACCTCCAGTAACAGCTTCCTGAGAGAGTTTGTCCTCATTATACTCACTAAATTTACCCTCCCAACAGCGGATGAACAAGTCTTTCTAAAACCCAAAGCTTATCGGGTTTAAATCTATTAATAGCTCTCCATTGATTAGGGAATAAAGACCCACTCTTTAGACTCTTCTCACTGTTAGACATGTCCTTCAACAATGTGGCCACAGCCTAAAGTCAATTCTCTCATCATGCCTTGCTAATGAACTTCATTCCATTCAGGTCCTTGATAGATGCCTGCTGAATGCATAAAGGTTAAAAACAGAAAAAAGACAACTGAGGAAATTGAATAATTAAAAGCAAAGTTCAGAATACATTCTAGAATCTGTAGTTCAGTGTTTCTCACAGGGCCTACAACAACACGAAGCACAATAACTGTTCATTATTATGATTTCTATTCACTAAGAAGATACTCCATCAAAGTTGTGCAGGATGCCTTATTTAAGATAATCAAAGATGTGATGAAGTTGACACATCGTTCCAAAAAGGGTTGAATTGAGCATTCCTTTTTATAAAATGGCTATTACCCCTTAAATGACAATTTGAGAGACATAAAGGCTTAATAGTTTAAATATGGTGCATTATTGAGCAGCACCAGAAAATAAGCTACTGTTGTCTAGTAATTTGCGATCATCTCCTATAATATTAGGAAATTTAGGCACTTTAATAAATTTGCACATAATTCCTTAGTGGGTAATGTAACTTTTAGAAGAAACCTGTCAGGTAAAAATGCATTGGAAGAATATTTTATCAGCTCATTAAAATAGAGAATTTTGTTTTTAAGTTGATAGCTATGCCATAATAAAACACTCAGAGCAAATGCAAAGATGTGGTCCGAAAACAAACAAACAAAAAAGATTTTTTTTGGCATAAAGTGATTCTTCAGGTGGAAAGAGATATAAAAATAACTCATAATTTAGAGTAAAATCTCATATTACTAAATCAAATGAAGTTATAAGACTTGGTGCTGAAAAAGTGCTCTGTAAATTTACAGAATGCATCCCAGGTAACAAATCTTCTATGAAATGTTGTCACAGACCTGAATAAAATCTAGGTAATTTATCAAGATTCAGCCTAGTCAATTAAAGAACTAATGGAAGTGAAGGGCCATTTTAATAGAGTTTTAGATGTACTACTTATTCAAACTTTTATAAATAGTCTTTTAAAAAATTGGGAACTTTCTAATGAACTTAGAGCAAAAACCTTAATTCGGCACTTCAGATTTTACTTATGTTCAACTGGAGTAATGGATGGAAGTGACAGGAGCCATCACTGATAAAGTAGAAATAAATTTCTCCTTTTAAAGTAGCTTTAAGGTAAGGTATGCAATATTACCTTTGTGAAATCTAGTGGAGAGTTGGAAAAGGAGTGTGAATTTCAAGAATCATACATTACTGCGCTGTGCTGAAAACCAAATGATTGTATTTGATGTGATTCCTAGAGGGATTCCTTTACACTTCAAATCTTCTATGGTCTTGTGATCTTTCAGGCTCTAGGCAGTTCATAAACAAATTACCATCACTTCCACACAGGAAGTGGCTTCTTAGCTGTAAGGAAGCAACTAAGTTACAAAAAAGCACTAAGAGATTTAAATACCTAGAAGCTTGCTAGAAGCCAAGAAGAAACGAGATACTGATAAAAGTCAGATATCTATCATAGAAAGTCTTGGCCCTCAATATTCATGACTAAGCAAGAAAACATATCAAAATGCTCTTCGTTTTACTTCTCAAGATATTTTAAGACCAGAGGCTAAGATTGGCCTGCCAAGCACTCAGCCAATACACTGCAGTACTCTGATTTTACCCTTCTAAAAAACAAAGGAAACAACATGCTATGTTAAGTAATACTAGACTTCAGTTCAATAGGTATCAGGACAGGAGAAAGCAGAGTTTTCATCTGATTATTCAGGTTCTGATCTCATACGATTTGAGATGGAGATAAAGAGATTGCTTCCATAGGAAGAATAAGGTCTTGGTAAGTTTAAATTGTGATACATTTTAACCTCTTTTTAGTGTTTAATGCTAACAGTTAAAAGACAGGAGAGCTGCAGTAAACTTTTCCATTTCATTTCTGCTTCACCGATCCGTTTTTCACTTGAAATTACGGGCAAAGATTTTATTATGTGAAATATATACACAGAAACAACCCTGCAGAAATATACCTCACGTGGGTGACAAATAATGATGCTGGCTGTTATAAAGAATAAGTGTATTTGATATGCGTTTGAAATGGGTCAAACACTCCCAATGAATACAAAGCGAGTACCTAGAGACCAGCATTAAAGTTTTTTGGCATTTCTTCAAGACTACAATACTATTCAAGATGCTATTTCCCAGCCTACGTGAAGGTGTTTCTATTCAATAAATCTGAAGCGCCATAACCATGACACAAATTTGAATGTAAGCAAAGAATGCTGAACTCCTAACTAAATGCAGCAGTCTCTCTACTTCAGAGCAGGCAAACACTGCCAGCAAAAACAACAAACGAAATTTCTGTTGAAACAAAACAGCAGAGCGTGAAATAGCAGCCTGCCATCAGACATTGGGAGTTTGATTTTCATCAATGGCAGCTGAAACAGCCCTCTCCTCCCACTTCTGCATGGAAGAAAAAGAAAACTGGTAATACCATCTGCATGTGAGCAGGAGGACACACCTCATGAGTCTATTTGCTGCACTCCAACATGAATCCCACTGCAACCACAAACTCCAGTTCAGGCTCTCTTTCATTCCCTGGACTTAACTGATACTCCTAGTTATTGTACATGCAGAGGAATACACAGTGATTTTTTAAAAGAATACTGCCAGTATCACAACATCTATTGGAAAACTTTTCAAGCAGAAGGCTTCCGATTGATTTGTTTAGGGTCATGTGGAGGTAAAAGAAAAAGTTGGAAAAAATAAGCACTTGAAAGTGGTGAGTGGCAAATCCAACCAGAAGGTGAATGCATTTCAAAAACTTCCTCTGTGATGACTACACAAAAACGTGCTATGGGCAAGCAGTATTTGCACCAAAACAACAGTTGATAGTTGCTAGACAGCTATTGCCCATTCACCTGTTATAATGCTAAAACATGCTCCTAAAACATTCTACCTTCTGCGGGAGATGAAACTTTCACACAGAGATGAAATGAACAGTACAAATACACACTATGGTAGTACTGACAGCAAATTCAGACCTAATAAAGCAAATTGATAAAACAAGTGGAAAACATCCTCAACTAGACGAGATTATTAATGACACCAGAGAAGCAACGGTGTTCTTTAAATGTTTTATATGCATTTGTTCATGGGGATGGCATACTGACCCTAAGGAAACACAGTGACTGGATTAACTCATCACTGAATAATATCTGTGGTAAGGCCACATGCACATGAAGTGTGAGAAAACAACCAAAGACAACAATGACAAAAGCATCTCAGCTACATCCTGCAGACCTAGTCTCTGCTGTTAAGAAACTTTCAATACAATTAAAGTTCTTAATTAAATAATTATCATGATAATCATTTCAACAATTTGGATTATTGTACAGCAAATATTCACTGCCCTTTTCCTGCCACTATGGGTACCTTCCCATTCCATTGATGTTGAGCTTGGCAATGTGTCTTGCTTTGGCCACTGGAATGTTAGTGGACATGACATCAATACATGCTTCAAATGTGCTTGCACCATGGGTCTTGCCTTCCTGGAGGATGCTGCCACCATGCAAAGGAACATGTTCTGCTTGCCCACTGAGTTCAGAAGAATGAAGGCATGTGGAGCAGATCTAGACTCACTCCGCAGCTTGGATCTAAGCCCAGCAGGGATCAAGCTGAGCCTCACACCCAGTCCAAAAATGCAGAAGCAAGGACAGTGACTGATGTTTTAAGCCACTGAGTTTTGAAGAGCTTTGTAATGCAGCATGAATGTGGCAAAAGCTAACTGAGATAACAATATTAACAATGATATTATATCATCATAAAGAGTATCCATATATTAAGTAGATGGTATACGGTAAACTAAAATACAGACACTTCAGTATTGTTGAGAGCATAAAGTATAGTTATAAGTCTTAGTACAACTGACTTTTCTACACTCATATAAGTAGCTACTACCATTTAATAAATACTATGTCTCAGGAACAAAAGCAGAGGCTTTCTATTCATTTAACTCTTAAAAGAACTCCTGTAACATAAATATTATTCCCTTTTCCTGATGAAAAAATCAAGATTCACATAGGTTGTCACTTATCAGAACCCAGAACTAATAGGCTGCATTCTAGGTTTCGAGAAGGTGCTTCCTGAATACTTACCATATTTCAGTAAGGATTTTTTCTATTTAAAAATGCTTAAAGGGAAAAGCAGCAGGCTCCACAGAGGAGATATAATGTCTTTTTCACTTTTGTTGCTCTGTAGGGACTCATCTAACACTGAAATAGCTCTCCCATTCCCACCCCCAGATGGTCCACTTGACAAGGAGAGGCCTCTGGGGACGCCTGAAAGCTCTTTTCTTGCAGAGGAGAAGCACAGCCTAGAAAATTCCTAAGACAGCCGTAAGTTTTAGCTCAAGAAGATTCTTTTTTAAAAAAGTTTATTTCTTTTCATCTATGATTATGATTAAGATAATTCAGGCTTGATAAGGACTATACCAAATAAAAATCAGAGGTATTTTTTTAAACATACATTTCTCTAACCAAGTGTATTCCTAATTAACCCACAGTACAAACTGAAAAGGAAACAATTCTCTCAAACGATTCTTCTTTCTCAATTCTAATCCAGTTGCATATTATTTTTTAAAAATGTAACTATGAACATTTTTCTTGTGGTAGTTTTTAAAAGATACTAAGGCAGAGATTACGTCCTTCCAGGTGTTATGCTATATTATTATTGATATTTCTGTTGCTCACACAAACTTTTATCAGATATATTTCCTAATACCTCATGGTAGTTGGGCTATCTCTATAGTACTAATGGATAGCTAATGTAACACTAGGCAAACATCTTCTAAAACGTGACTGTGTTGTAAAACCACCACCTAGATATAATGATTAGAAGTAACAATAACCTTGAGAAAATACCAAGCGCACTAAAAATAAACCACGCATAATGAATAGGATGGTGCCATCTCTACAGTCAATAATATTAGACTTGCAACTAAAAACATATGCTCCTCCTGAGAAATGCAGCATATAGAATAATAGAAAGTGAACTGCAAATAAGGTGATAGACTATGTATGTCACAATCGTTCTTATTTCTATTGCGAGTGCTGGCTTTTAAAATTAAGGTGTTAAGTGCCAAACATTTTTAATAAAAATAAAATAATTGAGTCCTTTGCTGCAAATGGATCTTACTCAAAAAATGTCTCCTACCAATTGCAGAACTGCCCTAACCTGGATACAAGATTGTTTATGAGTTAGTTTTCCAGCACATATCCTACAAGGAATGACTCTAAATCTATAGAGAAACTATATGAATCAAACTTTTGCATGTGGTAGTTTCCCGCAAAATACACAAAAAAGACAGACTAGTACAATAAACTCATACCAATCATTCAGACTTGACAATTAACAGGATGTTCCCACATGTTTCATCTATCTCTTTGTTGTAGTTGCTTAAATATTTTAAAGTAAATCTGAGGTGCTTTTGGCATGAATCTCTAAAAATGTGAACACAAACATTCTTAGAGAACCACTATGCCATTTTAGCCCAAATACAATTAATGGAATCTGTTTGTCATCATAGGATATCCAATCTATAAAATTAAAGCACTTTTTCTTCCCATTATAATGTAGTTCACAGGGAAAATTCCTTGTATTTCCCAGATCCACAATACTTTTCTGAAAATACTTTTAAAAAGAAAAAAATGGGAAATAATTAGAAAAGTCATAATTTCCATTTTCAATTTACTATACATGGGAAGTTATTTGTATAAGGCAGGCCTAACTGAAAGAAGACATGAGGTCAATATGTATAAAAACTTACAACTAAACAGATGAAGAAAGAGAAATCATTAATTAAATTTTAGTTTATATTAAAGTTATAATCGTAGCAAATGAAAAACTAAATTTAAACTTCTCAGTGTCCTTTGTCACATTAGAGAGCATTCAGAAGTAAACTCTGAAATTAAAAGCTAATATATGTAATGGTTCACTTCTCTACAAGGTCTCATTCATATTTGTTTGGAAAGGTAGAGAAATTTCAAAGACTGCAGAGAAGTGTTTGAAAGTCATTAAACAGTGCTTTAACTTCAGTGTTGCACATGCACAGGCATCAACAGTCTCAATACTGGAGAAAATTAGGAGGAAAACAGCATGGGAACAAAACAAAAACAGCAAAAGAACTGAAAGCAAAAATGTATGTCATGACAAAGTAGCCAGACATTCGGAAGTGAATTTATGTGCTCAACATCAAGAAATAGTTCACTGAAACTGGATGACTTGTTTTATGTAGTTTGAAAAGTAATCGCTCCTCTTCAAATTACTAAAAAATTACGTCTCATGTGTTATGGGCTGGAATGTGTCCTCCTGAAATTTCATAGGTTGAAGTTCTAACTACCAGTAAACTATTTTGAGATAAGTACTTTAAAGAGAAAGTTAATATAAAATGAGGTCACAAGGATGGGTTCTAATCCAGTATGACTGGTGTCCTTATAAAAAGAGGAGATTTGAACTCAGACATGCATATGCACATTGGAAGGACCAAGTGAGGATGCAGGTAGAAGGCAGTCAAGGAGACAAGCCTCAGAAGAAACTAAACTTGCCAACACCTTGATCTTAGGCTTCCAGCCTCCAGAGCTGTGAGAAATACATTTCTGTTATTTAAGTCACTCAGTATTTTGGTACTGTATTATGGTAGCCCGAGCAAACCAATATACCAGGTAACGCTGGAAAAAAATCTCCAAACTATAAAAACCAGCTTCTGACTTCATTCATAACCAGACAAGTTAGTACAATAGTAATTTTGTTTTGCTAAGTATTACACATTTTATTTTTATTTTTGAGTCAAAGTCTCACTCTGTCACCCAGGCACAATCATGCAGTGGCACAATCACAGTTCACCATAGCCTCAACTTCCTGGGCTCAGGGGATCCTTCCCCCTCAGCCTCCTGAGTAGCTGACTACAGGCATGTACTACCACACCCAGCTAATTTTTTTATTTTTTGTAGAGACAAGGTCTTGCTATGTCTAGTCACAAAATCCTGGGCTCAAACAATCCTCCCACTTTGGCCTCCCAAAGTGCTGGGATTATAGGCATGAGCTACCACACCCAGCCCCTTTGACATTTTTAAAATAGCTTTTTAAGATAATAATACCTATTATGGTTTAAAAAGGTAACTATAATTTATTAAAATTATGAAACAGTAATTCCCATAACTGTCACATATTAAGTAAAATTTGTAGGAGGCCATTCATTTGGACTAGGCTCCTGTACTGGGGCCCAGCAGATGAGACTAATATGAGGTCATTCGAGCTAAATGAAATTAGTTAACTTAGGCTTATACCATGTTATAAATACCTGAGTTTTGGTGAACAGCTGAGCTTTAGTTTATCATTGATGACCAACTGATTCAAAAAAAGCTGTAACCAATTAAGCTCTATATCTCACTTCTGTTTCTATCCATAAATACTGTCTGACCAATTCTTGGAACATGTTGTGGTTCTAAGGGCTGCCCAACACTAGAATTAAATTTGTAATTTTGTCTTTTAAGAATACTGGTGTTCAACGTGGGGCCTGAAGAACATAGCTGTATCTAATCACCCTCTGAGTGATGCTGGAAAGGTACCACTGACCCCCTTTGATGTGTGTTGTCTTTTTCACAGAGTCTGGAGATTGTAAATTCCTCTTAGGATGGACTCTGCTCTTTTTGTATTGAGTGCTCAAGCTTTGGGCTTTTGAATCCAGGGTTAGTTTCTGCTGGGAGAGAGCACATAATCTTGGGATGGGTCCCAATGGTGAGTCTGTGCTGTGAGACAGCATGTGGCCTTTAAAAGTTTCAACACAAACAGGACTAGACCCCATAGAGAGGCCCCTGGTCTCTGATTGAGTCATATAAAAACTGGACTGGGTTCCATAGGTAGATAAGTTACTAGAAGACAGTGAATTATGGTGTTACCTGGATCCAAGGATTCTAGAACTCCTCCATCTGAAACTCCAGCCAATTTCATGCTTAAGAACCCAGGAGCGTTCGCGACCAGCCTGGACAACTTGGTGAGACCTTGTCTCAATAATAAATCACAAAAAACTAGCCGGGCATGGTGGCGTGCGTCTATAGTTCCAGCTACTTGGAAGGCTGAGGTGGAAAGATAGCCTAAGCCCAGCAGGTTGGGGGTGCAGTGGCTGTGAGCGTGCCACTGCACTCCAGCCTGGGCAACAAAGAGTGAGACTCCAATTCAAAAAAAAAAGAATCCAGAAGCTGTGCTTTTCTAAAAAAATGAGTGAACCTTACCAAAAATAATTTACAGCTACGGTGGCCACAGTGAAGAAGTTCTAACCTAGATAAAACTGTTCACTTGCGAAGCCCATCAGAAAAGAAAGGATCAATCAATAAGGGTACCTGATCTCAAACCAGGCAGATTGGGAACCAAAGGGAGGCCCAAACTTTACCAGTACAATGTTCATTTGTATACCTAATCCTGAGTTGTACTCCACATCTTTAAAATAAAATATAAAAAAAGAAAAAAAATTAAATAAATTTGTTAACACATTAAAGGTTGTTTTAAATCTTTTTAATGTAATAATTCTTTATGGATATATTTTCATATTGATAAATATATAATTATATCATTTTTATAATGACTGCAAAGTTTGTAACTGTATAGATATGCAAAGATTTGTTTAGTCAACCTCCCTCCGATGGGCATTCAAGTTGTTTCTAATTTCTGTTTTTATAAACAATCCTAATAATCTCCTTAGATTAATTTCTAGTATAATTATTAAAAAAAAAAAGGACCAGAAACCCCACAGAAACGATGATTTGCCTGTTTTCCTTTATATATATAGGTATCTAAAGATTAAATAAATTAAAAGTTGTTTCCTTCTCAAAGGAAAACAGGTATGTGTCTTTATAGCTAAAACACCTACAGAAATCAAGAGGACTTCCTTGTACTATTTTAAATCCAAACCTGGTGGTCCCAATCTTAAAAACCCTGTGCCCTGAGATTTGTGTCTTTATTGTAAACAGCCAGGCCATTAGAAAAGAAATTGTCCACTTTTATACCAGTCATCTGAAGGGTCCACTCCCTTTGAGTTTGAGTGTTTCCCACTAAAGGAAGCCTCCAAAGACTTCACTCCCAGGATAAAAATCAACTAACCTAGTTAGCACTCTGTTTGTTTGTTTGTTTCCAATCTGATCCTGCTTCTCCCATGGGAACTTTTCAGTTGAATGAAATCCCTCCTCCTCTCAAATATTTGTTGCCAGCTCTTTCTTGTCACGATATTTGCTATACTCCCATACTCTTTCTTGACCAAAATATCCATATCTGGCATAAGAACTATTTTTAGCTTGTTATTTTGAGACATTTTTGTAAGAAAAATTTGCACCTATGAAGAAAACCTCCATTTGTAAGGGTGTTTCCCTCTTGCCCTGGGAAGACAGCAAGGGCTAAATCACTAGAAATGTTTACATCTAAAGATTTACATTTATATAACAAGCCTCATCATTGACCATTTTGCCTTAACTAGGCTTGCAGCTTATGCCTTTCTTTATCCCAGCAAATAATGGTTCTTAGGCTTGAAATTTGATTACAATAAGCAACCTAGCTCACAATTGCTTAGGGCAATGAAACAGGTAATTGAAAGACATGGTCTGAAAGAGACGTTATTTGGAGACTGGCAAATAAAAAATCTTAATGAAAGCTTTAAGATCTGCCGAATGGTTGTCCACATCTATATGTATGTGTATATTGAATATATGTGAACATTTTCCCAAAATTTAGAAAGAGCTCGATTTAATTGGTTTTTAAAAGTAATTTAAAATTTTAAAGTTATGTTAAATTGAGTAATAGATATTTATAAAATGTCTGAGTCATTTTTAAGTAAGTTAAATACTGAAACAACGGCTGAAATACTTAACTTTAAAATATTATACTTTGGCATCTCATTTACATGATATAAAGAAGCTAAATATATTTGGGTCTGTTAGTAAACATAAAAAAAAAGTTCTTATGAGGAAGCCCATGTTGTTTAGAAACTAAGAAATGTAGTTTCATAGCGTGGTATAAGATAATCCAAAATTGCTTTACTTCCTGGGTTTTTAGTAGAAATTAAAGTTGTTAAGTGTTAAAAATTCTAATCAATATACGATAATTAGAACTGGAAATGGTAGGGGAAATTACTATGCACGGAAAATAACAAGTGTTTTTGTTTGAAGTGTGAAAGATGTGTTTTTGTAGAGGGTGAAAAAGAGTCCAATTTATGTATAAAGTAGAATACTGATTCTTCTAAATGAGAAACAAGAAAATATAGGACAAATAGCTAAAAGGATTTAAGAAGGTCATGGAGGGTTTACGGAAGAGTAATCTTGTGAGGAGAATTTTATGTTAAGCTGGTTAAGATTAGAAGGAAATTATTTATAATTTTTCTAAAAACTGAGCATTAATATCAAAAGTACACTGATGTAAAACTAGAACTTGGTCCTTTCTGTTAAAGCGATGTACTTTTCCTGGAGTATTTATTTGCTCTTAATAGGAAATTAGGAAAGGTTTTTCTTTACCTTTTAGGTAATTGGTCTACACAACAAGAATTCTATGTTTTATCAAGATATATGAAACAAAGATTGTGTTTTTTCAAGATTAATTCCTATGATTCATGTTGTCTTTATTATACCTTTGATTACTTAAGAAAAGTGAGTCTTCTTTATTAAAAGAGCTAAGATTTTTCCTACATCACTGTAACTTTCTGTATTTGACTTTGAAATATTTAATAACCACTCTAGTTAAATGAGTAACAACTACTTCACAGTTACTTGTGATCCTATTTTGATAAAGCGTTTTAAACCTTTTATATTTTTGATGAACTTCCACAAATCAAATTCCTAATTAAGTGTTTTTACCCTAAAATTTACTCTGAAATTTTCCCATTGAGCTTATGGAAAACCTCAAAGAATGTGTTTCTCTTGTAAAATAGAGATATCAAACTGATTAGGCTTATTTGATATATTAAATTATATGAGAAATACTGCCAAATAAGTGATGCTAAACCTTCTTGAGTTATCCCACAATACATCCATACAAATATATGTGTGTTCCAGAAACTGCATAAATTTCTTTGAAATCTGATATCAGCAATCATTTTAGTTAATATGTTAAATTATTGTATGCTACCGAAATAACCAATTCTCCTTGTAAACTGGGTCATTATTGGAATGAACTATCATCCGATTTTTAACCACAGCTATTTTAAGTCTTATCATTCACAGATGGTTAACTGTTTACTTTAGTACTTTCTTGAGAAATCATAAGCCTAAAGTTTTTCATCTTCAAGGAAGTTCATGAAAAGGACTCTGACATGTATAGGTTTACAATAATTTTAAGATCCTATATTAGACTGAGTAAGAATTCCCAGAACCCTTATGAAGAAACTGATTGGCTTTATAAAACTGCAGACTCAACATAAAACAGACCAAGAATTAATTGAATGCCAAAGAAATGCTTTGGCAGATGTTCATGCTAAGTCATCTAGTACTGAAATTGTTAAGATATGCAATTTGAATACACTCTGTAAGATTGATTCATGTCAAATTATCTATGATAATCTATAATAAACAGTGCTATGCACCTGAACTGGGAAAACAAAATTGATATTTAAGAGGATGTAAATACAATATTAAGCATGAACTCATGGAGAGTCTGGACGGTCACCAGTCTTTCCCAAGTCCTTAAACCTTCCATTATTAAAAGTTCTGCATTCCATAACTCATCATGGGGTAGACAAAATAATACAAATTAATGAAAAACTGTTGGCGTGGTGGATTGTTCTAGAATTGCTAGGGTGATTTGTGACCATGTTTAGTTTATCAAACCCACAATTCTGAGAAGACGACAGTCAAAACTTCAGGTGGTACAGTTCTGCTACCTGATTAACCATGTGAATATTTTCACAGAAGTTTCATTCAGACACCACCTTCAATATGAACATGTTCTTGTAATAGTGTTCTCTGGTTGGATACATGCTTTCCATGCAAGAAAGCCAACACTATAACAGTAGAACCTCATATATCTCCCATTCTTATAAACTCTGATGCGCAAGCATATTTTCATCAGGTAAAGCAAGCCCTTCAACACCCACCCACTGAAGACATAGTGTATTTTTCACAATCTGGAACCTGATAATTGGGTTTTCTGGAGAAGATACCAAAGAGAAGACTGCTCTTAAGTTCCACTGAAAGGGACCATATCAAGTTCTTCTCACTACTTAAGAGGCAGGAAAAACTTCAGAGCCTCAAACCTTGGCTCTACCTCTCACAATTTGAAAGGGGCCCTCCAGACTCCTGCAACTGTACACCTGTTGGAGACTTTAAGGTAAAGCTGACCAGAGAACATTTCCCCAGAAGCAGACAACATGTTAGACATGGACTGCTTTTCCCAAGACATCAGATAAAGACTCCACGTCACAGTATGACTCTTAACTCTCTTAATTATTCTCTATTTATGCCTACTTTTTTTATTTGGCAGGATAATGTTATAGTGAGAACTTCACAATCAGGAAGAAATGTTGAACTGTTATACCAAACCTAGATCTTTACATGATCTAAGGGATCCTTTAGTCTACTTAGTGGTTAACTATAGCAACATCCCCAATACAACTGTTAACTTTAATTGTCTTAGTAATCCTTTTTATAGAGTTGGACTTCCAGACTCACCTGTTTCCACTTCCTGCTTTGATTCGGCCCATTCATGGAGTGCTAGATTGCTCACTGGCTGAGTAGGAGGAGTTTGTGCAGTTGCTAATACTTTTTGTTGTACATGGATAAATATATACAGTATTGTAGAGGCTTGATTATCAAACAATTAACAAACAGGATATTTGGGTTAACACAGGTAAACTTTACATCTGGCTTATTTGATTTTAGTCAGGTTGGTTCATGGGGACCCTAGTTAAAGGGTGTATGCCAAACTCTTGGTATTATCCTCCTGAGAATCATAAGTGTAGTTTTCCTGGTACACTGTACTCTCTCAAAAGCTTTAAATGTTGGCATGCTGCCATCTGTCAAACATCAATGGTCTCTTTGGTTAGAATGACAAAAAGTTGAGATAATGCATGAGCATGAGGACACTGTAACCTATGAATAACATGTTGAGACTGGAAATATAAAATAACAGTAACTTATAGTAGTTGTGGTGTCCTAAGTTGCGGCCACACTCTCACTTAGGTGAGAGTCTAATCAAAAGGGAAGAATTGTTAAATAAAATTTATAGGAGAGCTGGGCACGGTGGCTCAGCCTGTAATCCTGCGCTTTGGGAGGCCAAGGTGAGTAAATTGCCTGAGCCCGCGGGTTCGAGACCCGCCTGGGCAACTTGGTAAGACCTCATCTCTACAATAAATCAAAAAAATTAGCCAGGCGTGGTAGTGCACACCTGTAGTTCCAGCTACTTGGAAGGCTGAGGTGGAAGGATCGCCAGAGCCCAGCAGGTCGAGGTTGCAGTGGCCGGGAGCATGCCACTGCACTCCAGAGTCTGGGTGACAGAGTGAGACGCCAACTCAAAAATATATATAAATAAATAAATACATAAATTTGTAGGAGATCTCTGATTTGGACGAGGCTCCTGAACTGTGTCCAGTAGACAAAACCACTATGAGTCATTTATGCCAAATGAAACTGATTAGCTTAGAGTATATTTATATAGCAAATAGCTGAGTTTTGGTTAGTTTCAGCAGGTGAGCTATAGTTAATCATATTAACTGAAACTGATTTCACAAAATTAATCATGAAACTGATTCAAATAAAGCTACAACCAATTAATTTCTATATCCCACTTCCACTTTCTATCCATAAATACTGTCTGACCTCAATGCAGTCCCAGAGTTCTCTGAGTGTGTTCTGGGCTGACCAATTCCAGAAGTATGAATAAAAGTCAATTAAGATCTTCAAAATAATTTTTTGTAATTTTGCTTTTTAACAAACATATATATGGATATTTGCACGCATGTTTGTGCATTTCACTTATATTACATATATATGTTTCATATATATTACATATATGCATATTTGCATGTTTCATACATACTAAATACATAAATATATGTAAATTATATAGCTGAACACACACACAATTGGAACAGAATCCAATGAGATTGGGTAATAGATCTCCTTTAAGCTAGAGGTTCTCCATCTTCCTTTCAAAATTTTTTGTTGAAGAAACTGGATCATTTATTTCACAGTATTTCTCTGCAACCTAGATTTTGCTGTTTTTAATTCTATAATGTCTCTTAACATTATCCTCTGCCCTCTATATTTCTTATAAGCTGGCACATCTAGAAGTTTGATCAAATCCAGGTTCTTTTCTCTTTTTCTGGCAAATAAGTTTGTATTCCTATTGAGTATATAATGTATTGTCTGTCTTCATTTCAGTAAAAAAAGATGTAAAATGGTGATCAGTTACTATAATTCCTTCTTTATTTATTAGTTGCAGTGTTTCTATAGAGAGGAATCTGCCTGTCTATATGATTACCCTGAAATAGTCATTTTAGAAAAAGCAAGACAAGCATTTGATTCTTTCCCTTTATTTAATAATTTTCAAAATATTAACCAAGATAGAATAGGTTTCCCTCCCCATTACTGTAGTTATTAACCTTATTAATGACCCAAGTTGGCCCAGTTTTGGGATTCCTTTGATAAGACTAGTGATCACTGAGAGTTACCTTGTTATCTAGCAAGACAACATATTATTCTCGTATATTTCTTGCCCTATTCATAGAATATGCCATTTCTTCAGAGAATCCTGGCTTCTTCTGATGAACCTTCGCATGAACCCCCAGGATATTACTCATTGCTACTGGATGGTCATTGATTTTTGGTATTTTCAAAGGATAAATCTACAAAATCAGCATTTAAAAAAATAATTGTTTTGCTTCTCATTCAAATTCATTATTTGAGGTTTTTCCTTAATCATACCAGTCTCACTCCTCTGCCTGTCTTCTAACCAAAAACATTTACTCACTTGCTTTATCTCATAGTGCTCACGCACATACATAGGCACGCACATACATATATCCCAGTTTTCAAAACTAGCACTGCCATAAAATATGACTGTGAGAAAGGTTACAATTTCTTTTGCTTTTTCTTTTTTTGGGGGACATCAGAGAATACCTTACTGAGAATGTACTGTATAGTAAAATTTCTGTGACTTGACAGCACTTGAAATTGTTCTTCTCAGTGTGATTGGGATACCGGGAACTAGATATACAATGGGACTTATTTATTTCATTTTTAGTAGTTGTTTCCATGTCACTGGTTTTGTTTCATATTTGTGCAAAATGCATACACATTTCCAAAGTCAAATCCACAAAACACCCCCTTCAATAAAAAGAAGCACTGTTCATTTAAGTGTAATTCCCTCTGCTGTGCTATTTCACTTAGTTTATCCTAGAGATCGCTCCACAACAGTTTGTAGGTAGCCATCATTCCTTTTGATAGCTGTATAGTACTTCCTTAGATGGATGTACCAGAATCTATTCAACCAATCTCTGGTTCATAGCCATTTGGTTTGTTCCACTCTTTAAATTTAAAAAACAAATGCAATGAACAGCCTTGTTTTGTGCAATAAACTTATGAGATATTAAATATTTTCTAGCCATTTATCTATTTATCTTTAAAAATCAAAAAGCAGCTAAAACTATTTCTTTTTTTTTTTTTTTGAGTTGGAGTCTCACTCTATCACCCAGACTGGAGTGCGGTGGCCGCTCCTGGCCACCAGCCTCGACCTGCTGGGCTCCGGCGAACTTTCTGCCTCAGTCTTCCAAATAGCCAGAACTACAGGCGTGAGCTACTACGCCCGGCTAGTTTTTTGATTTATTGTAGAGATGAGGTCTCGCCAAGTTGCCCAAGTGGGTCTCGAACCCGCGGGCTCAGGCAATGCACTCACTTCGGCCTCCCAAAGTACGGGATTACAGGCTGAGCTACCAAGCCTGGCTTAAAATTATTTCAAAGAAAGAATAAAATGCAATAGGCTATATTACCAGCAAATATTCATTCACTTGTCCACTAAATAAAAGGGATGTCAACTTCTTCCAACAGAAAATATATAACTTCTTCAACTAATTAACCACAATTTATAATCTTATATTCAACTTGAGTCAACAATAGAGCCTCAGTTTTGCTTATTTTCATTATTTTTATAGCATACTGTAGATGAAAACTGTTACTATTCCCAGGCCCCTTTTAAAATAATGAAACTGTTTTTATAACACCCCGTTACTCTAAATCAAGTAATCCACTCTATGCAACTGAGCTCATGATGCAAATATTCATCACATTAACATAAAATCAGGCAGCTGCATATATGAAAAGTTTCCAAATTTTAATGACATGACATTAAGAAAAATGGAATGAACTATCACAAACTGAGAAATACACATTTCATAAAGGCCTAACAGGCTCCCAAATTGTTAAAACTATATTATAATATCATTAAAAAATAACTAGTACTTTCAAAGTAGCTACTTTTTAAATGTTAGATTTAAGTAGCAGGATTTGTCTTCATAAGTCTTTGTTATGGTGATTTTTTTTAAACAATAAAAGTATATAGCTTTGTAAAATCCTATTTGTTTCATTAAAAACATTTGAAAAAAAAATCCAAAAATTATGGGGCAACAGAAACATTTACACTACTTTTCTCATTATTTTTGTCTCATAACCATCTTCCTGAACATTTCATTATTATTATAACATTCACTATTTGGCGTTTAAAAACAAAACAAACGAAGTGGGCAGGGAAGTCAACAACTAACAACTGAGGAAGCACATTAACTAAAGACAGAAGAGTATCATGCTGTTTGAGGGGAATGTGAGGAGCAGGTTCCTTTCACGAATTACTCAGTGAAGACTGTGCCAGTCTTTCTCATCTGGAGCAAAGAAAAATGGGGAATTCTGGCAGGTTATTTATAGCTGAAAACACCCACAACTTCAGCAGATCTCTCAGCCATTGTAGAGAGCACTAAAGCATCATTAACACATCCTAATAAAAACTTTTCACAGGGGTTCCTTTCTCATCTACATGTAAAACTAAATGTCAGCAGGAGGCCTATAGCTTCAGGAAGCCATAAAGTAAAGCTTGAACCCAGTAATGATCTGCAGCAGGGTGTCTACAGAGACAAATTTACTTGGCTAGGACAGATCTGACAGCAAAACTGGGTATGCAAAACTTCACACCATTTAAGCTACACATCCTTGGGATTTGTAGACAAAAGTATCCTTTCATGCTTCAAAAAGTATGAACAGGCTTTTCTACATGTCCTTCTTAAAGGAGCTTCAAATTATTATTGGTTACCATCAATATTCTATAATCTTAAAAAACCACCTGGGCACAGTATATTGCAAATAACCAGTCCCAATTTATTCTATCATTAAGATCGACTTAGGTACAGGAAAAGGTAATAGAATATTTATTGCTTGCCTGCGAGGCGTTAACAACCAAAACACGTTAAAATACATGCTGTCCTTCATTTATTTCTCCAGCCATGTCCGGATGAGAAACATCTGGGGATCTGTTAAAACTATGAATTCCTCAAAGAAGGGTGGGGTGGGGGCAGAAGGAGATTTTCTCCCTTCTGGCTCAAAAGGAACCTCATCTTTGAATATGATATTTGTATGGAAGCAATCCCTGGATGTTAGGACAGTCCCTCTCACCCCCCATCAACTTTTCTTTTGCTGGCTTCCTAACTTCATTTTTTCATGAAGCACCAGCCAGAGCAAATAGGAACACACCAGGGTATGAAGAAAAAGGAAATACAAGGGTGGCAAAATATGACAAAAATAAAATAAATGAATGACAAAAACACAGAAACTAAAATAGAAGACATATGAATGAACTGGCCACCTCCTCCCAGTTCTAAGGTGGTTTGGGTAAATGAGAAAAACAAAAAACAAAAAACAAAAACAAAAACACAACCACAAAGTTTTCAGAAACTTTGAGCTCTTTTTAACAAAATCATAAAATAAAATGAATATTTTCTTAAAATGAGATTCAGGTCCTTTTCTTCTGAGATCTCTTAAAGCAATTACCAGTAATGCTTCCTTATTACAACCTGGCTTCTCTTCCCCTCCTAGGATACTCTAAAATAACTGCTAGGAAATCCAATTACTCAGGGTCTGAAAGAGAAGGACTCTGAACTTTAACCTTCCTTACCTTCATGTTATACCTTCTGCTGCTGTTTCGGACTCACTCAGCTTGTCCTCTCCAAGAACTATGACTTTGCAGGTCCTCTCCTTCCCAGCAGTCCCTTATCACAAGATTTCTCCTACTCAAGGACATCACAAACAAAGGTGTACTACAATTCAAGTGCTAGGCTCAATGGCTACTAAAAAATTATAAACTCGCAGTAATCACTTCAACACTCTTCAGCCCCTCTTACAAAGGGTCTTGGGAGCTGAGCCAGAAGCTCTATCACCAAGGGGTTTTATCTTCTGTTGTCACTTCATTGTTCCCAGAGTTGGTAACAAGATCTAAGTCACAATCTAAACTAGGTCCCAACTCTATCAGACTTCACAGCTGATAATCTATACAATATAACACTTACATACCAGGACACAGGTAGTAAGGTGATTAAGGGGTTATCCAAACAGAATTTTAATTACCAAAGATGTCTCACCAAAAAAGGCATTTGGGTTATTATACATTAACAAGAATCCATTTTACAGTATCTGTGATAGAGAACTCTTTCTAAAAGACTGCTATTTTCAACTATATATGCCTCTATCTCCTAATATGGAAGAGGATTACTGTTTCACATTCTCAGACACTGGCTCAAGTGCCAAGAATGTTGACTACACTGATAATCCAGTCATTGTCAACCTCCAAGGAAATCCCTGGTCAGTAGCTGCAGAATTGGGTTCTGGTTTGCCTAGGGTGCTGACACTATAAGACATATTACATCATCATCTTCATCATCATCATCATCATCATTGTCATCCTGTCCAATTTTAAGTTCCATATTAAGACCATAACCAAGGATATCTGAGAGGAATAGAAAGATCTCAATAGCACCCGGTTATGAGGTGATTAATGACTCAGAAAAGTAGGCCAATCGCCACTCTTTATTTCATACAGTCAATGCCAGACATAAAAAGACAGGGGTTTGGAGAAGATCACAGAATTAAATTGTACTCTCCCTAGGCTTTGATAATAATCCCCCCAGATATGTACCAAATATGACAAAGAAAGCATACTGGGGCTTTCCAATTAAGGTGGGGGTGGGAGCATGACAGGAATGTGGCTGTTTTTCCCCTTTCTACATACTGTGCATAAAATATTGAAGGCTTTGTAATGTTTTAGGATTTGCATGTCAAGTTGCATCACAACTCTCTCTAATAAAAATCATTTGAAAAGTACTTAACCACTGGCTTTTAAAAAGTCATTAAATTCAAAACATTTATCTGAAAAACTATCTCAACTGGACTAAACTGGACCACATATTTTAATTGCACACAGAAAAAGGAAAAGACTAGCCAAAGCAGACAATTACCGAGTATAAAATAATTTTACCTTCAACATTAATTACAGATGAACTTCAAAATGCAAATGTTTCATATGGCGAAACATTTTGCATTATTAAAATAAAACTTGGATTTCTACTCAGAGCATTTTTAGATTTTAAGGTTGTCACCTTTAAAACAAGAGTTCAAACAAAGGCTCTTATGTTTAATACAAGGATAATTTTTAGAATAATTCTTGATAGGATGCATGGAATTATATTGACAAGCCCCTTCTCCAAAAGACCCCTTTTCACTTTTCAAGGCAAAACTCTCCTTTTCTTATTGCCTATCAAACAGACAAGCATGTAATTAAAACCATTTTACTAAATCTCTTTTTTAGTTTAGGTGCCACTGAAAAGCTGGTACTACAATACTGTTTGAATAATGATTTCTATTATAGTCAAGTTGAATCTGAGTTGCATAAAGAATGAGTTTTACCACTGGATCACATGAAAAAATGAATCTGTAAATTACAAAAAATATTTATTGTCATAATTTGAAATCCACAATATGAGCACACTTAGTGTTTAGGAAACTCAGTTTCTGCAGCATCTATGTATATACTCCTCCAATGTGAAGGAATTGGCAAAACTCACAAAATGGAAAATCAAAAGTGAATTTTAAGTAAAACTCAAAATAAATGCCCTAAAATAAGAACATCATAAATTTAGTTTGCTACTTGAATCTTTCTCTTTATAAACAAATTTATAAAAATAAAACTTCATAAAGTGGAGAAGAAAACAAACTCCACAAACGTACTAACAAAAAGATTGCAGGGATTTATATACTTCCTTGTAATGGTAATTAGCAACTTATAAAAAACTTTACAAAATATGAAAGTAAATATGTGTACACTTGTATTGCTTACGGAACTAGAGTCATTGACTAATATTTTAATAGCTTTATTGAGATATAATTCACATACCACAAAATGTACCTATTTAAAGTATACAAGGGGGGACTAAAAAAAAAAACCACGAAATTTAATTGTAAACAATTGTGTATTTATTCTTACATGTCTAAATTTCAGTTACCTTCAAAGTACTGATACAGTACACCATGAAGCTTTTTCCACTGTTCAAAACAGTTTTTGAACTCGTCAATTTTGATGCCTTTTAGTGCTTCTGACGTTTTTTATTTCACCTCTTCCACATCAGCAAAACGTTTCCTTTGAGGACTTTTGTTCATCGGGCAAACAAAAAAATACATCTCTTGGAGGGACATCGGGTGAATAGGGAGAGTGTGGCACACGGGTTTTTGGTCAAAAACTGCTGAACATTCAGCATGGTATGTGGGCAGGTGAGCTCCTAAATCACCCATCATGAAATGGTCATATGTGTTAAAAGAATCTCCAAAAGAAAAATCTCTGAAGCCGAATGCAGCCTCTCACTACAACGCTGGCTGGTACACTGAAGCCAATGGGTTCCTAGAACATTTACCTAGGAGGGGAAGCCGGTACTACAAAGGGCTTGCTTTCCAAAAAATAATTCCGGTTTTTTGGGGGGAGTCCTCCCTAGTGTAATTCAATGGCTTATAGTATATTCACAGTTGTATATCTTCTACCACAATTTTAGAACATTTTCTTTACCAAAAACAAACACTGCCGTATACCTCTTAGCCACCATCTGCAACTCCCCTCACCCCTCCATCCCAACTCCCTACCACCCAAACCTAGGCAACCGTTAATTTTTTTTCTCTCTATAGACTTACCTATTCTAGATACTTCATATCAATGTAATCATACAATATGTGGTTGTTTGTTATTGGCTTCTTTCAATTAGGGTCATGTTTTCAAGGTTCATCCACGTAGTGCATAAATCAGTACTTTGTTTTTAATGACTGAATAATATTCCATTGGATGGGTATACCACATTTCAAGTATCCATTCTTCATTTGATGGACATTTGGGTTGTTTTGAATCGGCTAATTTTTTTTAAAACAACATTTCTTACCAAGTTTTACTTGACTAAAGATATTCACTCAATCAAGTTGTATAAAGCAACCTCTCCTCAAAATAAAATGTTACTTTTTGTTCAAGATTATGGTTAACAGTTTTAAATGTCCCCGAGAGCCATATTTAAATATTCTTAAATAAGGTCCATCTCCATATGTGGGCCTCAATTTTCTCATTTATATAATGATGGATTGTGTAGTCATGATGAAAAAGATTATTTCTGAGTTTGAAGTGTTAGAAACCTAGAAATTGATGCTTATAATGCAGTGGAAAGAATTGTCAAAATGAAGCAAAATAAAACCTCAGTGCATTATAGTGACACCTGTCTATAACCGCTACACAGGAAGGGAACTAGACTAATACATGTCCTGATTGCCCTCTCCTCCCTTCCTCCAATCTTTGCCAGGGATCTCATTGGCTAAATTGATCCAGAAACAGAGGCCAAAGAAATCACGGATGAGTCCACACAAGTCAGCTGCAGGGCAGGCAGGGAGTAGATGTGGGGGAGCAAAGAGAAGATTTGGGATCCCCAACAATTTCAAACAGCATTTCAGACTTTGAAAGTGAAGAGTAAAAGAGGAAATAAACACATCAGAGCTGCTTGCTATAAGGTCTCAACATTATCAGCATGAATAATGGTTATTTATAAATACAAAGAAGACTCCAGACAGCCTAATCTTAAATACTTGTCAACATGCATTTCTGAATCTCAAAGCTAAATTAACCAACACACACACATACACACACACCATACACACACACACACACACTCTTAATGTCATTAACATTGCCACTTTGAACATTCTGGGAAAGAATACACAATTGTTTTTTTTTTTTTTGAGTTGGAGTCCCACTCGATCGCCCAGACTGGAGTGCAGTGGCCGCTCCCAGCCACCGCAGCCTCGACCTGCTGGGCTCCGGCGATCCTTCCGTCTCAGCCTTCCAAGTAGCCGGAATTACAGGCACATGCTACCATGCCCGGCTAATTTTTTTTGATTTATTGTAGAGATGAGGTTTCGCCTGCCCAGGCGCGTCTCGAACCCGCGGGCTCAGGCAATCCACTCACCTCAGCCTCCCAAGGCGCGGGATTACAGGCTGAGCCACCGAGCCCGGCTGAATACACAAATTTTATATTATTTACAGGTAATATAAAACTTATCAACAATCTTTTTTTTTTTTTTTTTTAGTTGGAGTCTCACTCTGTCGCCCAGACTGGAGTGCAGTGACACTCTCCTGGCCACCGCAGCCTCGACCTGCTGGGCTCCTGCGATCCTTCCTCCTCAGCCTTCCAAGTAGCTGGAACAACAGGCATGCACTACCACGCCCGGCTCATTTTTTGATTTATTGTAGAGATGAGGTCTCCCCAAGTTGCCCAGGCGGCTCTCGAACCCGCGGGCTCAGGCAATCTACTCACCTCAGACTCGAAAAGCATGGGAATACAGGCTGTAACAATTTTTTTTTTAAACTGAATTTACTCATTCACCAGTTGATGCAGATACTCAGCATTAAAAGTAAAAGAAATGCTAACAGCAAGACCAAAATAACTTCATGGAGCCTTGCGTGGAGATTATGACACCTGATGACTATACATGAAGATAATAACATTAGCTACCATCAGTCAATACTAGCAGATTTAGGAATACACTTGGTTTTAAGAGGATTGGCAAGAAATGCCCTCTAGCTGAAGAGCTGCCAGAGCCAAGAATGAACTCATCATGGTGAACTAGATTCCATGTTATTTCATGAGTGACTAACTTGACACAACCTGATGGGCACTGTGCTTTTGAAAAGGTATTGAATCTTCAATTCTTTTAATAACATAAAAACCTTAGGTTAAATGGGTAGAGGACAAGTCATCCCCTATCATATGTTAAACCATCTTTATTCTCTCACTCTTTCTCTCATCATTTTTTAATAGAAAGGCACAATGTTGCCACATATTACTCAGGGGGCATATTCCTGGAACTCTCCCTTAATTCAAGATTAAGGATTTAATCCTGACAAAGGATTAAAGATATTTCTGTTTACTATAAGAAGTAGAGGGCTGTCACACTGGCTCACATTTGTAATCCCAGCACTTTGGATGCCTGAGGCAAGAGGATCACTTGAGCCGAGGAGTTAGAGACCAGACTTGGCAACATAGTGAGAACTTGTTTCTAAAAATTAGTCAGACAAGATGGTGTGCACCTGTGGTCCAAGCTACTTGGGTGGCTGAAGTGAAAGGACTGCCTCAGCCTAGGATATTGAAGCTGCAGTGAGCAATGATCGTGTCCCCTGTATTCCAGCCTGGGCGACAGAAACCCCGATTCAAAAAAAGTGAAATCACCATGAAAATTAATTCATCTTAACCACTTTAAAAATTATAGTAAACTAAGCACTTTTTAAAATTTGAGGAGATGTACATTATTTCAAAATTTCTGCACAAAGTTATATATATATATATATATATATATCTTTTTTTTTTTTTTTTTTGAGTTGGAGTCTCACTCTGTCACCCAGACTGGAGGGCAGTGGCCGTTCCCGGCCACCGCAGCCTCGACCTGCTGGGCTCTGGCGATCCTTCCGCCTCAGCCTTCCAGGTAGCTGGAACTACAGGCGCGTGCTACCACGCCCGGCTAATTTTTTGATTTATTGTAGAGATGCGGTCTCGCCTGCCCAGGCGGGTCTCGAACCCGCGGGCTCAGGCAATCCACTCACCTCAGCCACCCAAAGGCGCGGGATTACAGGCTGAGCCACCGAGCCCGGCTATATATATATCTTTATATGACAGTATTTTCAATTTTGAAAATGTGATCACACTATAACAACCTTTCCTTGGCTTATTTATGTAGAATTTGACATGCTTCTTCAAAAGTTCTTTGAGGGAACAATTTGAAAAGGTCTACATAATGATTCTTTAAGGAGAAAAAAAGAATCAATTTTATTCTGTATCTCCAGTATCCCTCTGACTCAATGGGTGTGGAATTTCTGTCATCCAAAGGAATCACCCTCCTCACGTTATGCTCTTTTTGTGATACAAATGCCATTTTTTTCATTACAACTTTCACGTATTTAGAGCCCAAATACCCACTGACAACTAACATACTTTAACACTACTTTCCAAGGTACCTTAATCTTTTTCAGGTGGATTACCTTAAGCATTCCTCCCTGAGATCTTAAAATTAAAATACACCATTTGATATGTCACATCCACAGATTATCGGGATCCGCTTACATGATATCTGTGTTATTAGCATACACTGAGAGAATTAGCTGTCCCATCAGAATGTGAGACACACAAAGACATCAACTATATTTTATCTCGCGGGTGGAGTCACCATCATAATGACCTTGAGTTGTGTTCAGTGCTGACAGTCTGACTTTTCTGGATGCACTTTGGAAACTGGTTGCTTAGCCCCACCAGGAACTCCCCTCAAGGTACTGTTTCCCTTGGAATGCTATAAAGACGTAATACAAGTAGCTCCTCCAAAAGAGAATAATGCAGAAAAGTGAAAGTTCACTTTAAAAATCGTGAGCGCATTAACATCCAAAAGAAGCCTAGTGGGCAGGGGCAGATGAAGAAACTAGTAAACTTGGCAACTAAGCAGAGTTAATCTACTTTTCATAAAGTCATAAATAGGGCACAAATCGGGGTATGCTTTGGGAATGTGGCTTCAAAGTGAGCTGACTAAACTCTGCAGGCCAAGAGTACTTATGGATACACTACCCTTTCTTAGATAAATATAAGGCACCTTGTCAAAGTAAAAGTTGCATAGAGAGCTTAGTATTTTCAGCTAGTTCTTCCATTTTACGAATCGAACTACAGATACCACCTTTATAATTTATAAAGTGTTTTTATTGTTATTATTTCCTTTGAGCCCTAGGTATAATTATCCCTATTTAGCTGCTAAGGCTTGAAAAAGTGAGTAAAACTTCCCAAAGATTAGGGGTAGAATTTGTACTGAGGTGTCATTGACTCCAAGTCAGGCATCGACTCCATGGCACCAGGTTGTCTTTTGTAGCCTGAGACTACAATCGGTCAGGACGAAAAGGAGCCAGGGAGAGGATTCAGGGCAAAGTGCCGAGTGTGTGCATCTGAGAAGACACCATCTGAGAAGATACCACAAGCCTAGCCTCCATGCCAGGGCTGAAACCCTCTTACAGAGCCTTCTGGAATAGCTACTGTACGCTGGGCACTGTGAATGTACTACACCTGATCCCAGCCCTCACATAGCTCAAGGTCTAACTGGGGACAACAAAGTGGAGCCTAGCAGTTTCAAGATAAATGAAAAAGAGAAAAATACAGGTAGAGAGGCTGCGAAGGGGAACATGTCAGCAAATAGTAAAAAGCACACTGTGTCACACCAGGAATCATGAGCAATGCATCAGTAGCAGGATTTGGATTAAAAGGCAACTAGATTTTAGCTATTTATCATTCAGGAGACATTCTCTTTTTCAATTATTTTTTTCTCCCCTACATTAGCCCACCCATTTTAAAGCCCCAAGCGTTAAAACGATTTCGTGCCAATAATTTGGAGATAATGATTTGTGTCTCCGTTCTGCCTGCATGGATCTTCCTCTGATAATTTGGAGAGAAAATGATGTGTATCTCCCCTCTTTTCAGACAGTGGCCTTAGGGATTTTATTCATTGTGGGGGCAGGGCTTTAGCTTTTCTGACAGATTTAGGAAACAGGAAGACAGGAATCCAGAATTGAACAAATCTGTCAAGCTCATTTTCTTTCAGGGTTTTCTGCCAATTTTTGCTCCCTCCCTCCTCTTCTCTCTTTTTTCCCCTTACTTTGAACAAAAGAAAGAAGTTGGAAAAATATGTATGTGCTGGTTCCTACAGGGACAGACTTGCTCCGTGCTATTGAGCAAAAATGCAGGTGTGCACTAGCAGGAAGGTCACTCTCTGCTCCTTGGAGACGAAGCAGGAAGTCAAGAAGGAAAAGTGTGAGTGAATGCAAGAAGCAGAGAGAAGACAAGTGGGAGGGACAATTTGTCCATAACTGTCATGCCATCATCAGAGCACTGGGGACAGGAAGCTGAACTCCAGCTTCTTGGGACTGCATGACTCTGACCTTCCCCCTCCCTCACCTCTTATCTTCCCATTAGCCAGAAAGCAGGGAAAGAATTAAACCTATTTTACTGCTAAATAATTAACAAACCTCTGGCATTCTGACAAGCTGGCATGCATTTTCTTAATCAGCAACCCGAGTAATTTTGTTTCTAAGCTACTTAAGATAAACTCTGTCGCTTAAATATTCTAGATGAGCCTACATCCACTGCCCATTTCCTTGTAGTAGCCTGAGTGTGCTTCCTCCTCTGTGTTCTTCCTTCTAGCCCCAACTAAATGCCTTTTCACACGGAAGGATTACACTATTAACCCTAAAGGAAATAATAATATGCTTACAATAGTTCCACTAGAAAAAATGATTGGGTTTATGAGACTTTCTCACCATACAATTCCTCCTCTAAGATCCTAGAAATTCAAGGCACAATAGAGGTAATGACATTGTTCTCGATAAGGTCACCAATGACTGCTTAATTGCCAAAGTCAATGATTCTGCAGAATTCTTGTCAAAACACAGCAATATTTGACACAGAATCACTTATTCTTTCTGCCTTGAAACAACTCCTCTTCCCCTCAGCTCTCAAGTAATAACTCTCTCCTGTTTCACTCTCATCTTTGTACCTTTCTTCATCAGTCTCTTTCTTATACTTCTCTCTTGGGTGTGGGTGTATTCCAAGGCTCCTGGATTGAATCTCCTTTAAATGATATAAAGAGCTCTCTTCCTGTCCAAGCTAATCACCTACCTGTCTCCAAGACTAGCCTTCTGTGACCACCATACCTCATGCCTTCCAGCTTCTAAGCAGTGTTGTTTGTTTTGCTTCAGAGCGTCTGCATTCATGAGGCTCTCTCTTTCCTCTTCAGTGCATCCATCCCCCCGAAAAATGCCTACTCAACCTTGAAGACTCCACCTGGCTTGGCTCTTCTCTGTCCCTACTACCATTTGTGATCATAAACTAGTAAACAGTTATTTGTCAGCAGGGCTCAGTGGCTCAGTCTGTAATCCCAGCACTTTGGGAGGCCGGGGCGAGTAAACTGCCAGAGCCCACGGGTTCGAGACCCACCCGGGCAACTTGGTGAGACTTCATCTCTACAATAAATCAAGAATTAGTCAGGCGCCTGTAGTTCCAGCTACTTGGAAGGCTTAGGCGGAAGGGTTGCTGGAGCCCAGCAGGTGGAGGCTGCAGTGGCCAGGAGCGTGTCACTGCACTCCATTCTGGGTGACAGAGTGACTCCAACTCAAAAAAAAAGTTATTTGTCCCCTAGTTCCATCAGGTCAGGGACTCTATCCCTCTTGTTTAACCATTGTTTTCCTCAGAACTTGGTAAGTAACCAATGAAGAGTTCTGAATAATTAACTAGACTTGACCGTCACGTCCAAATGATAAAGGCAAAAAATAAAACAAAACAGAACAATAATTTTCCATAAAACTTTACATGAAACACAGGGAGGTTTTCTGAGCCTTATGCTTACTATTATAGTGTGTTATTTTTCAAACAAAAATAATCAATAAAATAACTTCAAATAGTTATTCACACACAAGGCAATAATCCTTGCTTTACACAAAGTAACATTTGAACATAGGCGTAACATCATATATTCAAAATAACAGAACCGTCAATCTTCAAAAGCATATACGAGGGGAGACCTCCTCCAAAAAAATTGAATTTATTTATTAAAAAACTGTGTATTTGTTCTTATATGTTTAAACTTCAGTCACCTTCAAAGTACTTTCCATTTAAGGTAATACACCTACTGAAATGCTTTTTCCACTGCTCAAAATAGTTTCTGAATTCATCAAATTTGATGCCTTTTAGTGTTTCTGCCATTTTTTGTTCACCTTTTCCACATCAGCAAAACATTTCCCTAGGAGGACTTTTTCATCTGGGGAAAACAAAAAAAGTCTCTTTGGGCGAGACTAGGTAAATAGGTAGGGTGGAGCATAGGGATCATGCTATTTTTGCTCAAAAACTGCTGAACGCTCAGTGTGTGCGGTGTGGGCAGGTACACGTAAATCACCCACTGTGAAATGGGCAAATGTGTTGAAAGACTCTCCAGAAAAGAATTCACTGAACCCAGTTGGATTCATGAGTTAAACACATACCTTAGGCGGGGCTCCGTGGCTCAGCCTGAAATCCCGCGCTTTGGGAGGCTGAG
>CAUYQG010010551.1:0-16998 GCA_963574415.1 Tarsius wallacei
AGAACTGGCCAGGCAAGTGACCTCTGACCTGGCACACAGTAGGCATGTAATAAATAACTACTGATTAATCAATTTGTTACTTACTAAATGAACAAAGTATATGGTTCAAAGTCTCAGGCCAGCCGGGCACAGTGGCTCACACCTGCAATCCCAGCACTTTGGGAGGCCGAGGTGGGAAGATGGTTTGAGCCCAAGAGTTCAAGACCAGTGTGAGCAACATAGGGAGACTTTGTCACTATTTTTTTTTAATTAAAAAAAAGGCTCAGGTGGCATTTATTTTCTAAATCCACGAGCTATTCGTGTTTAGATCTATTTTATTATTATTATTTTTTGAGTTGGAGTCTCACTCTGTCACCCAGGCTGGAAGGGCAGTGGCACACTCACGGCCACCACAGTCTCGACCTGCTGGGCTCCTGCGATCCTTCCGCCTCAGCCTTCCAAGTAGCTGGAACTACAGACGCGTGCTACCACACCCGGCTAATTTTTGATTTATTGTAGAGACAATGTCTCACCAAGTTGCCCGGGTGGGTCTCGAACCCGCAGGCTCAGGCAATCCCCTCACCTCAGCCTCCCAAAGTGCTGGGATTACAGGCTGAGCCGAGTCCAGCCATGTTTAGATCTTTTAAACAGATCCTGTAGATGCCTTTTAGTAATGAGCAGATTCTCAGCTTCCTTTGCTAAGGGTGATTCCTAGATCTTTAGGGCAACTGGCCACACCACCCCTTTGCTTGAATTGAACCTGTTTGTAGAGAAACAGTGAATCGATATCCCACAACAGCAATTTCAGCCTTCATGTCTTTAAAATCGACATCCAACTTCATTCAGCTTTGTCTTTAAAAGGTTCTTTGTCTTAGAGTTTAAGGCATCAGGATAAAAAGGGTTTCTTTTATGCACCCAGGAGTGTAAAGTTAATCTAAAGATACGTGCCTAAAAGATCATAAGATGCCTTGTCAGCTGATGTAAACCAGATTTTAATTAAGTCAGGGAAATTAATCTACTAATTGTTAAAAGGGCCAGAGAAATCTGAGCCCCCAGTCACTCACACACACCTCTGCTGCATGTAGCATTAACAATAATAACCATTTCAAATTATGTGATGAGCCTGAGGGGGGAGCTCCCATTTGCAGTTCAGAAAGCAACTGAAAAACAGATCTGGTGTTTCTCAACTCTTCTTTGCTTCTTAAATTCCTAGCTGCTATGGCTTGAACGTGTCACCAAAATTCATGTGTTAGAAAGGTACTCACGAGTACAACAGTGTTGTGAGGTGGGGCCTTTAAGAGGTGATTAGGTCATGAGCACTCTGATCCTGAATGGGTTAATGCCTCAGCAGTGGGTTTGTTATACAAGCAGCCCAGCCTCCTCTTGTTCTCTCTCATGCTCTCTCTCTTGCCATATGATGCCTTCCACCATGTTATGACATGGCAGCAAGAAGGCCCTTGCCAGATGCAGCCTCTTGATCTTGGACTTCCCACCCACTAGAACTGTAAGCCAAGTAAACTTCTATTGTTTATAAATTACCCAGTCTGTAGAAACCTGTGATAGCAGCATGGAAAGAACTAAGACAAGATCATTTTCACATGCCACCTCCTCAGTGAAGCCTTCCTTCAGCTCTGTAAGGAAACGTGATTATTTAACCTATCCCTGATTCAAACAGTCCCCTAGAACTTTATGTCCACCAGTGCAGCAGCACTTACTGAACTGTGGTAGAATGGAACCTATTTGGTTTTTCGGGATTTTTTTTGAGTTGGAGTCTCACTCTGTTGCCCAGATTGGAGTGCAGTGGCACGCTCCCGGCCACCGCAGCCTCGACCTGCTGGGCTCCAGCGATCCTTCCGCCTCAGCCTTCCAAGTAGCTGGAACTACAGGTGCGCACTACCACCCCCAGCTAGTTTTTGATTTATCGTAGAGATGAGGTCTCACCAAGTTGCCCAGGCGGGTCTCGACCCCGCGGGCTCAGGCAATCCACTCACCTCAGCCTCCCAAAGCATGGGATTACAGGCTGAGCCACCAAGCCCGGCTGGAATCTATTTGTTTATCAGCTTCTCCTATAGGCTGAGGACTCCTCAAGGACATGAATCATATAATATACACATGTCACTGAATCCCCAGTGTCCACCACTGTCCCTGACACATAGCAGTCACTTGATAAACAAATGACCCTTGTCCCCAAAGTATAAACTCATTTATTTTAAACATGGAAACTTCACTCTAAAATATGTTTTTCTCATCTGAAAAGTAACCTGTCTTTGTTAATGAAAATTTGGTAAAACTATCAAAGTATAGAGAAAATGGTTCTCCACTGTTGAAACTACAAAACTTCTAGTCTTTTTTTATATAAAAGTTTTGAATTTAAGATCATATCTATATATATAGTTATTGATCTAACTTATTTTACATCCCATATCCTAAACATACACCTACGTCACTTAAAATTATTTAAATTATGGAATATTCATATTCCATAATTCACTTAGCCATTTCTTGATTTTTGGACAGTTCAGTCACTTCTGATAGCTTGGAATGGACATTAGTTAAGTGAATAGATCTTTGTCAAAATCTCAGCTTGCTTTCTTTTTTATTTTTTGAGTTGGAGACTCACTCTATTGCTCAGGCTGGAGTGCAGTAACACGCTCACAGCCACCACAGCCTTGACCTGCTGGGCTTAGGCGATCTTTCTGCCTCAGCTTTCCAGGTAGCCAGAACTACAGATGCGCGCTACCATGCCCAGCTTATTTTTTTATTTACTGTAGTGTCGAGGTCTCACCAAGTTGCCCAGGCTGGTCTCAAGCCCCCAGGCTCAGGCAATCCTCTCGCCTAGGCCTCCCAAAGTGCTGGGATTACAGGTTGAGCCACCGCCCAGCCTCAGCTTGGTTTCTTAACAAAAGGTTAACCTTTCCACAGTGATAGTGCAGAAACCTCTGAGTACCCTCATCAGCTACTCTTTAGTAGCCCCCTTAAGCAAAGGACAACAAAAGGGCCCAAGAAGTGACATGTTACTAAGCCATGCATATGTAATTGTATATCTGCCATCTTTTTCATGAGTTGACACTTTCTGCTATGTTTGTCAAACAGGGCACTGGAGAGCATTAACAGTTTTGTGTACAAATTCCCTTGAGCTCACCTGCTAAGCTGTAACCGCTTTCTCTCTTTTTCTCTCAGGTATCCTGCTCTTTCCCCCAAGTCATCTTTGGTATCCCAACTATTACTCCAAACTGCCTGCTAAAAAACTGTCTAAAGGTCAAGCAAGGGTCTCAGTCTCATTACTACCGACATTGTGCGCTGAGTAATCCACTGTCATGGCAGAAGGGGGATGTTGTATGTGTTGGAGAATGTTTACCAGCATCCCTGGCCTCCACCCAATAGATGACAGTAGCAACCCCGCCCCCCTCCCATATGACAACCAAAAGACTCCAGAGATTGTCAAATGTCTGTCTCCTGGAAGGCAATTTCATCCCTCGTTGAGAAACAATGATCTAAATTGGCCCTTTATTTATTTGATAATAAAGGCAAGGATAAGATCCACCAGAGGTGAGAATTAAGATCAACTACGCTAATATGCTCACTATAATCAACTGGTAGTGTTCATCGGATGTCAAGTTCAGGGGAAAGCGCTACAGTTGACTGGTGATGTCTGCCACAGGATGGGAAAAAGTAGTTGGCCATCTCCATTAACTCACCAGAAGTAGCTGAATAGGAACAGGGATTTGCAACAATGATTCAAACTGAACTTGACCACAAAGAGGTATCTCCAATACCATCTTCCCTAGACCCCACAGAAGAATAACGGGAATCTTAAAAAGTATTCTGTTCTTCCGAATGCATTTGATTGTAATATCCTATGAAATAACCAGAAGAAACTACAGTTGACCAGTCATTAATACGTATAAATTTCCTAGCGTATCAGAGCATGATGTACACCATCAAAGACTAGTAAGAAATAGAGCTGACACTCGAGAGGCTGAGGTGGAAGGACTGCCTAAGCCCATGAAGTAGCCATGATCATGCCACTGCACTTCAGCCTGGGCAGAGTGAGACCCTAACGCCAAAAAAAAGAAAGAAAGAAAGAAAGAAAAAAATAAATCGAGCTGACTTTACCCACATCCTCAAAAAGTTGGCAGCACTGAGTGCTAACCCAGAAACCATAATTATCATGAAAGGAAATAGAACCACTTTCTGCTGAACCTTGTAATCTATGTTTAAAAGAGGGAGCGCTCTCTCCAAGAACCACTGGTTGTCCAAGAATATAACGGCTAATGGCAGAACAAATCAGACTGAGATGGAACAAAATTATGCATGACTTATGCTACTGATTGTCAATAGGGTCTTGATCACCAGCAATGTAACCCTGCAGTTACTTAACCTCCCTTTGCCTCAATTTCCCTAATCTGGTTAAACAGGGATAAAACAGTACTCACACCTGCTAGTGTTGTTAGGATGAAGAAATAAGAGAATAACAAAGGCCATATGCAATAAGTATTCTCTAAGTTAGCTAATATCGTGTGATGTCAGAACTATCTTCAATCTAGGAAGCATTTAGCAGCCTGTGTCATATTTGCCAATAGTTTAGCAACTGATGGTATTAAGAAATTAGAATTTTTTTAAAAGTCTCATTCAAAGACTCTGTATTCCCATTCCAGTTTTCCCTTACAATTTCAATTTGCTCAAACCACATCTCACACACATCCAAATATTTCCTCTTACTCAGTCCTTAGTGGAATCAAGAAAAACTGATCACTACACTACATCCCAACCCCCCCCACACACCCCACATGTCTGCAGATAGCCTAATTTCTGACACAAAATACAGTAAGTCCCCAATATAGGAATGAGTTCCATCCCAAGAGTATGTTCGTAAGTCCAATTTGTTCATAAGCCCAACAAAATTAGCCTAGGTACCCAAGTAACACGATCAGTTATATTGTGTTATACTGTGTAGTGTACTGTAATAGGTTTATAATACTTTTCACACAAATAATACCTTTAAAAAAAACCACAAAAAATAAAGAAAACCTATTTAATCTTATAGTACAGTACCTTGAAAAGTACAGTACAGCACAACAGCTGGCATACAGGGGCTGGCATCAAGTGAATAGACAAGAAGAGTTACTGACAAGAGGAAGGAAAGGAGGGGTGGGAGATGGTTGAGCTGAAGGATCATCAGCAATAGGAGACAGAGGGCAAGACAAATGCGACTGGACATGTGAATGCACGCTCGCATCTTTGAAAGTTTGCAACTTGAAGACTCATATGTAGGGGCCTTACTGTAAACCCAAATTCGTGGTCTTAAAAAAAAAAAATCACAACACAATCGACCAAGTTAATAGTAGATGCACTGGTCCCAGATCAGTGATTTCAAGTAGAAGAGGTTAAGAAAACCCTTAGGTTTCCAATGGATTGAAAGAGAGGAATGAAACAGTAAGCCATTTGCAGTAATTTGTTGTAAAGAAAAGCAACCGTTTACATTTCCTGTGTTCCCAATCTAGTCCCCAGCACCCCATCATGGAAGGTAACAACACAAAGTAGTATCTTGGTGTGTTCCCAGAGCAGAAGAGTCATAGCATAGCAAAACGATTATGGTGCCAAAGACCATTTTAGGTTACCATGCTTTTTTTGAATTCAGGATATGAGCAGAAAATCTACTGTGATTTTGTTTGTTCAACTTTTCATTAATTTTGGAAGGAGTTCCTTGCTTTTTTCCATGTGAAAAGACCCAGCACAATAGAATCACAAAGTATCAGGGCTGGAGGGCACTTAGCAAACATGTACAACATTTACCAAGGTGTGGCCCAAGCATTACTCTACATTAGAATCACATGTGACGCTGGTTTAAAATGTACATTCATGGGTTTGTGTTGAACACATGTATTCCTTCTTCCTAAATATGGCTATGTGACTTGACTCCAGCCAAGACTCTAGCCAAGGGGGAATGTGAGTGGAAGAGACATGTCATCCCCCCTCCCTCAACACACAAGCCTAAAGTTCTTTCCTCTTCCATGACTTGACTTCCAGGAATACGATTACCTTGGAAGGTACATATTGGTGATGGCAGAACCACAATATGGAAGAGCCTGGGTCCTGGAATCACCATTTGGGAAGAAACTTTATGTGAACAAAAAATACAGTTTTGTTGGGTTAAGCCACTATAATGGCACACTTTGTTTCAGGGGCAAGCCTTCCCTACCTCATTCCTACCTTCGATGTACCAAGAAAGATCTAGAAGTCATTAAAAAAAAAATTACTTCGGCACTTGTTAAAACAGTAAGGAAGACTTAATTCAAGACTATCGTAACTGGGGTATTGGTATTGCAACAGGAGAAGATGACTGAGTTCAACTTCAAACAGAGTAAGGACAAGTAGGGACTTCCAGCCAAGGGTGCGGGGAGGAGGAGTGAATGGAAAATTACTGAAAGAAAACTTCTGGGGTAGGGGGATTCTTGCTAAAGACAGGCCAAGGATTTATACATCAAAGATGGAGGATGAAGACCTTGGTGGTCAGATATCAAGGGTCGTGGGTAACTTAGCAGGAGGATTCTTTGCTAAGACTGAACTGGGTAAAAAGAAAGGACAAGGGTTAGGGTCACAACCTAGTTGAAAAGAAGGCTCAGAAGAGGTGACTAAAGTTTGATCAAGAAGAGAGCCTTTGCCAAGGCAGGACTCTGGACTTCTGTATTTTGACTAGTTCATTAAAGTTTTGGAAGGGGCGGGGCTCGGTGGCTCAGCTTGTAATCCCAGCACTTTGGGAGACCAAGGCGAGTAGATTGCCTGAGCCTGCAGCTTCGAGACCAGACCGGGCAACTTGGAGAGACCTTGTCTCTACAATAAAATAAAAAATAGCCAGGCGTGGTAGTGCGCGCCTGTAGTTCTCGCTACTCGGAAGGCTGAGGTGGAAGGTTCGCTGGAGCCCAGAAGGTCGACACTGGAATGGCCTTGAGAGTACATGCCACTGCACTCCAGCCTGGGCAAAGGAGTGAGACTCCAACTCAAAAAAAAAAAAACATTTTGGAAGGAAAATAAGTCGAGAGAGGAAAAGGACCCTGCCCTAAGCTACACAGACAAATGCTGAAAGCCTGAACTTGAAGCTACCACTGATTGGTCAAGTTGGATCCAGTGTCTCAATGAACTAATATATTAAATACCAGATTCAAAAGCATCTCCTACATACAAGTCACCAGGATTGAAAACTTTTAACTACCTTGGAGCAATTTCTGCAGAAAGGACATTGGCCTAAAAAGTAGAAACCTCGGACTCTCAACCTTCATTTCACAACTTTAACTTCGAAAAACAAAGGGAAGAAGGGATGGAGAGGGGGCTATGAAAGTGCCCAATGTGGAACATGGCCAGGCCTGTCAAAATCCCTAACTGCTTTTGGTCATTGGAAACAATTAAACCTCTAGTAACATAACAGACACGAAGTAATGAACAGACATTTCAGAGCCAGCTACCAGATATTACAAAACCATGGGAGTGGGGGAAAGCAACCTCCTTCTACAAGACAATTACCGTGGTGAGCCACAGATGTGCCTGCAGCTCCAAATGCTTTTCAGAATTGGCCTGAGAATCTATGGACCATGCTGCTAGTGTACATCCTCACTGGTGTAATGCTTTGCCTCTTGAGGGAAGACCTGATTTTTTTTAAATGGTTTTTAAAAAATAATCACGGCCAGGCACGGTGGCTCAAGCCTATAATCCCAGCATTTTGGGAGGCCGAGGCGAAAGGACTGCCTGAGCTCAGGGGTACGAAACCAGCCTGGACAACTTGGTGAGACCACATCTCTACAATAAATCAAAAAATAAGCCAAGTGTGGTAGCACACGCCTGTAGTTCCAGCTACTTGAAAGGCTGAGGCAGAAGGATCGTTTAAACCCAGCAGGTCAAGGCTGTGGTGGCTGTCAGCGTGCCACTGCACTCAGCCTGAGCGACAGAGTGAGACTCCAACTCAATAAAAAACAAAAAAGTAATCATAATCACACAGAGCCAAGTGTTAATATTCTTTAGTGCATTCTCCTGTCTTTTACGCTCTCTTCCCTTCCAGGCAAACCTGCCTGTTGAAGCCCTCCCTCGGCCATCAAGAGCCAATTTAAATGTCCCCGAGGCAGGGTGCAGTGTTTCATATCTGTAATCCCAGTCCTTTGGGTCTGCAATCCCAGTCCTTTGGGTCTGTAATCCCAGTACTTTGGGAAGACGAGGTGGGAGAGTTGCTTGAGACCAGGAGTTGGAGACCAGCCTGAGAAACATAGTGAAACCTCATCTCTATTTAAAAAAAAAAAAAATCAAAAATATTAGCCAGTCATGGTGGCACATATCTGTAGTCCCAGCCACTTGGGAGGCTGAGACCGAAGGATCGCCTGAGCTCAGGAGGTCAAGGCTGCCGTGAGTCATGATCATCATGATCATGCCACTGCAGTCCAGTCTCGGTGACAGAGTGAGACCCCCCAACTCAAAAAAATGAAATTAAATAAATGAATAAATGTCCTCACATAAGAAATCTGACCTGACCCACCACCACTGACCATTGAAATAAAAACCCCATTTACCAGACTCCTATGGTCCATCAGTTGTGAATCTTTTTTAGCTTCTGAAATATAATTTCTGACGGTTACTAAGAACAAAATGAATCATATTTTATAGCCACAGTCACTCTAATGAGCCCTGAACTACTGTGGCTTTTCCAAGTTTTCCTTCTCAAGTAAGCTCCCAGCATCCCTATCCCTCTTGCAAATCCCTAAAAACTAGGATTTGAAATTCATTGTATGCAACATAAATCTGACTGGTTACATAATATAAAACATCAGACAGAGCTGGCTCCCATTCAAGTCATTTAGAATATGTTTCATAAAAGCAGAACCTCATGGGAAACCGCCTCCCAAAAGTCAAAGAGAGAAGCCAAGGCAAAACTACATTCTCTCTAAGCTGTTCATCCTTAGACCCGCCTTGGTCTCAAATTAAAATAGCCAGGAGGATAGAAATTGATGAGATTTCATTAAGTGAAAAATTTCATGAAAATCAATTCTAACCTCTGTGGTCCCAGCAGCAGGACCCATGTTTATACGAACAGTATTAAAGATAAGCTGTCCCACGGAAATTACAACAGCAGTTATCAAACAACTTTAATGCACTCTTAAGTGGAAGCACTAAAATGGAGAATTTGCACTGTGGCTTTTCTGTCGTCGATAGCGTGGTGCTGAGTCAGCCTGCAAACACACACAAGAAAACAGCTGTTGAAAAATGCAGCTTCCTGATTTAAAAATAAATCGGTAAATTTCTACTAACAATTTCTCCTAAATTCCTTATTACATTATATCTTCAAAGGAGGGGTGAGCTGTCTAGAATGCCACAAGGGTTTTAAAGCATAAGGGGTTTGATCTGATCAATTTCATGTTTGTGCTTCAGGAATTTTTTTTTAATGAAGGAAAGATGACTAATTGCTACAATATTAATCTCATACTTACATCCCCCACAAGGTACTGAAGCAAAATTTGTCAACTTGAGAAAAATGAGACGGGATTAATTATTAGGATTCCAGCAAACAATGATCCACTACCCAAATCAACCAGAGTCTACTATTAAATATGCACCACCACCATCAACAACAAAAATCAACAACCTTCTCTAAGTAAGAAAAGAATGTAAAGTTATCTACAACTTTTTGCTATTCTATGATCAGTAACAAGTAGAAAATGTTTTTGTGGGAAGTGTCCCCTAGCATATGGGATGCGACAACTGTCAAAGGCTCACGTGAGAAACAGTCTCTGGTGATGAGTGAACCTTGACTTTGAGCAAGACATGGGAACTCCAAGGTCTCAGTTTTTTTAACCTATAAAGTAAAGAATGTGGACTCATTTTATGACCACGCCCCTGCTGGCTTCAACATTCTGCAACGCTGTAGCAAGCCTTACTCTGGTTAATACATGCATCTTCCAGAATGTTCTTTAACCACAGTTCTTCTCAATTACATTTCCTCTGGTTTTCCTGAAGGAGGGGCAATGCTCACTCTAAGAGACTCCTTTACAAAAGGTCCAAACTTTGTGGAAAACAATCTGCTAAATCCAGAAGATGTTATGCTTTCCCTTGCCATTCTGGATGCCATCTATAATTCCAATTACAAGAGAGACAGCCTTTAGCGACTGCACAGGATCCTAAACGCTGCCCCGCTCCTCGCTGTCTACCTGGCAGAAATCTCAGGCACTCATACTGCTGGCAGCGACCAAAGTTCTGTTCCCTTCATCAGGAGTCCTAGGATATCCTAAACCCTTGTAAAATCCAAAAGTTAATCTAAGACCACCATCCATTACTTCCTGAGTTGGAATATATCCATTAAATTTTTTAAATTACCCCTCTCAGATACAGGGGCATGAATGCAGCCAGAGGAGGAGGAGGAGAGGAGAGAAAACAAAAGGGAGATGTGGGTGTTGTTGGTTGTATTTTTTGGTTTGGGTTTTGCAGAGATTGGGTTCACATTTTTGTTTTATGGTTTGGGGGTTTGTTGTTGCTGTATTAACCAACACCACCATTAGCTGAAATTCCTGCAGCTGAAAAATTCAAGCAACCTCTGGCTGTTTTCTATTGAAGATAGGTACGTAAGTTCTGGCTACACCATGCCTCATAACCCAGACACCCATACTAGGGGCACAGGCAGCATGAGCATCTGTCTTATGCTAAAATTCGCTGGTGATCACCTTCATAGAGCACGCCGAGCTTCCAATGAAACCGCACATGCGGCCGGGCATGGTGGCTCACACCTATAATCACAGCACTTTGGGAGGCCGAGGTAAAAGAATTGCATGAGCCCACGGGTTCGAGACCAGCCTGGGCAACTTGGCGAGATCTTATCTCTACAAAAAATGAAAAAATGAGCTGGGTGTGGTGGCGCATGCCTGTAGTTCCAGCTACTGGGAAGGCTGAGGCGGCAGGATCGCCTGAGCATGCTACTGCACTCCAGCCTGGGTGAGAGTGAGACTCCGACTCAAAAAAACAAAACAAAACAAAAAAAAACCTCACACACTTGCTTACACAGTGAACTGCAAGGTCAATGTTTATGAGCATTACTAAGTGAAAACCAGGGAATGATGATGTGTAGACAAAAAACCCAGCAGAGATGGCAAAGGAAACAGAAAAGAAATACAGAGTGTTTACCCAACAAGCCCATAGTAGACATTCATTCAAATGGGAAACAAGAAAAGAAAGACTTCTTGCCATGGAGATAGGTCCCACAGCAGCTGAGCTGCTCTCAGTCAGCACACCAAAGTCTTTTAATACCCAGTGTTTAAGATCTGCTGCACATCTGCAATGCAAACTAAATGCTAAACACAGAAAAGTTGCAAATCTTGCAGTAAAATTAGAGCAAAACAGTAAATTTCCAAAAGAAGTACTGTATTCATCTTAAAGGAAAGAAGGTTTAATTAGAAGAAGACAGGGTGGCTGGAGTCATTCGTGGAAATTCTGGCATGGGCCTGAGAGACCAATGGCCTTGTTTACTACGAAGATATTCATGTAAAGACTAATGACATCAATATTACTTTTTCCCTTATGAACTATAATATTAGGGCCATTTTGGACCTCAAATAGAATAGTAAGAAACACAAAAGCTAGGGGACAGGAAAAAGGAAGAAGAAATGGAGAAAGAGGAAATAAATATTCCACACATAACTGAATAAGAATCAGAAAAGGAGAAAGAATGTGAGAATGAGCCGTGTTAAAAACTGAGCCAAGAGCTCAGAGATAAAAGAAAAGAGAAAGCAAGTGAAAATGAAGAGCTGGGCCCGGTGGCTCAAACCTGTACTCCCCTTTGGGAGGCCAAGGTGAAGGATTGCCTGAGCCCAGAGGTTCGAGATCAGCCTGGGCAACTTGATGAGAATCAAAAAATTAGCCAGGTGTGGTGGCACATGCCTGGGGTTCCAGCTACTTGGAAGGCTGAGGCAGAAGGATCAACTGAGCCCAGCAGATTGAGGCTGTGGTGGCTGTGAGCATGCCACTGCACTCCAGTCTGGGCGACAGAGTAAGACTCCGACTCAAAAAAAAAAAAGAGAAAGAAAAGAAAAGAAAATGTAGAAACTGTGGCTCTGATGCTTCCTGGCAGCATCCACAGTAATGTGGTCAGATGTCTGATGACCTGAGACATAAGGAGGTGGACAGTGGCCTGGGATGAATACCTAAACAGGGCTCTTTCTTTTTTTTTTTTTTTTTGAGGTGGAGTCCCACTTCGTCACCCAGACTGGAGTGCTGTGGCACACTCATGGCCACCCCAGCATCAACCTGTTGGGCTCTGGTAATCCTTCCACCTCAGCCTTCCAAGTAGCCAGAACTACAGGTGCACACTACCACATCTACAAAAAATAATTTTTTATTTATTGTAGAGACGAGGTCTCGACAAGTTGCCCAGGTGGTCTTGAACCCACGGACTCAGGCAATCCACTCGCCTCAGCCTCCAAAGTGCTGGGATTACAAATTGAGCCACCAAGCCCGGCCTAAACAGGGCTCTTAAAAGAAACAGAACCCATACATACACAACACACATACACATACATGCATAACGAGATAGATTACAAGGAATCAGCTCATGCAATTATGGAAGTTGACATGTCTCAAGATCTGCAGTTGGCAGGAGACCCAGGAGAGTGGTGGTGTCATTCTAGTCCTACACTGAAAGCAGGGAGGGAAATAATGCCCCAGCTGCAAAGGTGGTCAGACAAGAGAAATTTGCCCTTATTCAGAGGGAAGGGTCAGCCTTTGGTTCTATTCTGGTCTTCAGCTGAATGATGAATATACTGTACTCAGCTGAATACACAAGAGAGGCAATCGATTTCACTCATTCCATTAAGTTCGATATTAATCTCAACCAAAAACACCCTCACAGAAGCAACCAGAATGTCTGACCAAATATGTGGGTACCCTATAGCTCAGTCAAGTAGACGTATAAAATTAACCATCATAGTACTCAATATATAATTGGCCCTAACAAAAACACATGAAAAACTTGGCACTGTATCTCATGCCTGTAATTCCAGCACTTTGGGAGACTAAGGTGAGAGAATCGCTTGAGACCAGGAATTTGAGACCAGCCTGGGCAACAAAGGAAGACCCCGTCTCTACAATAAATATAAAAAAAAATAGGGCAGGCATGGTGGCACGTGACTGTAGTCCTGAAATGGAAAGATCACCCAAGCCCAAGAGGCCAAGGCTGTGGTGAGCCGTGATCATGCCAGTGGACTCCAGCCTGCACAACAGAGTAAGGCCCCAACTCAAAAAAACACACACACATGAGAAATACTGGTCACTCCCAAAACATCTATAGTGGCCAAGATTAATGGGCAGAGTCTAAGTTAGAAGTACAACTTGAGGCCGGGCTCGGTGGCTCAGCCTGTAATCCCGTGCTTTGGGAGGCTGAGGTGAGTGGATTGCCTGAGCCCGCGGGTTCGAGACCCACCCGGGTAACTTGGCAAGACCTCATCTCTACAATTAATCAAAAAATTAGCCAGGCATGGTAGCGCATGCCTGTAATTCCGGCTACTTGGAAGGCTGAGGCAGAAGGATCGCTTGAGCCCAGCAGGTTGAGGCTGCAGTGACTGGGAGCGGCCACTGCACTCCAGTCTGGGCAACAGAGTGAGACTCCAACTCAAAAAAAAAAAAAAAAGAAGTACAACTTGAACAAGCCCGAAAAAGGGGCTGACCATGGAGGTTTTTTGCAAGTATTCCTTTCCAACTCCACCACAGACCAACAGACCTCAAGTGACTTTCCTGTTGCTCAAGACTCCACAATCAGAATGATGGCAGCTCTCAGAACCTGTACAAGACAGGATGGCAAATCCCCCAATTCTAAGGAAACGTTTTGGGGTCAGACAGTCCGGCTCTATCAAATGGAGTCCACTGGCCTCCACTCCTGCAGGTCCCTGGGACCAAGGAACTCGACCTTTCCTAGCTTCTGTTTCCCTGTTTGCAATAGCAGATGTGGTAACAGTGCCCACCCGCTAGGATTGTTCTGAGGTATTAAAGAAGCAATGGATATGAAGGAATTAGTCAAATTCCAGGCACAGAGTTGGTGCTCGAAAAAATAGTAGTTTGGTTGTTTAATTAACTGCTAGTTCCCTCCACAAAGTTTCCACTCAGAAAAATATCAGCCACTTCCGCAGAGAAATCTGTCTGGCAATTGTTACAATTCCTTTTTCTTTCTTGGATAGGCTCAGGTTTGGAGTCAGGCAACGTACTCTGTCAAGTACCAGGAGCATACTATACCTGCAGAATGAACAAGACTGTGCAAAAAATGTTCACACCAAAGTAGAATTGAATCAGGCTAAAAGGCAAACATCTGGTGGCCTGGGTGAAAGGAAGGCCAGCAGTGCCTGGGGATTTCCTTTGGGCAGCCAGTCCAGTATCAGGCAGCAACCACATACCTGGCCTTGCCTCCTCCTCCCCACAGAACATCAAAGACATGGAAGAACCTGCCCCAAGTGAATAATGCAGCTGTAGACAGCAGAGCCCCCGGCCCCTAAAGGCACTACTGCCCTTTTCCACACTGGCTGTTATCAGACAAAGGCAGGATCCAATTTCCTTTCTTCCCAGAAAATACAAGACAACTCTGAATCATATCATAACTGGAATCTCCACAAATCACCTCTTTTTCAAAGGGGCTCCTCTCAACTATCCAAACATCCTCTATGTCAAAGAGAAGCAAGTCCAAGATGGTTTTCTGCAATGTTTTCTTGACATTCTACAGGAAACAGATGCCAGGTAAGCCATGGCTTCTCCTGTAGCTCTATTATTAGGAAGTGTTACTCGTTCTTTTGGGTGCCCTGCCTCCCACCCAGATTTGAGATTCTTCAGGCAAAATAGGTGCCTTCTCTCTGCATATTGCTTTTCAGAGCTTGGGAAAGAGCAGAGCCCACACTCAAAAGACCTCGATGAAAAGCAGCATTGACCCAGAGGCACCAGGGAGACAAGGTCCATCAAAACAGTCCTTGTGGGCTTCAGACATGATTAAGTGGCACCTAATCCATCCATTAAGCTAAGACGACAAACTGAGAATTTCAGAGGAAAATAGTTCACTCAAGATGGATGAGGCTGAGGCCCCGCATGCTAGGACAGGCCTCATCATCTGCATGACATCGTGGAGTGATATGTAGCTCTGAGGTAAGCATAAATCAGGCCGAGAGCAGTAGGCGTCACAAGCAGACTGGGCTACAGGCACGCCACACTGGCCATCCGTTCCGCCTGCTAATCTCCCCGCCACCCAAACACAGGTAGAGCCAGCCATGAGGACTTGATGACTCAAAATGTCAAACAGCAGCATTTTTGATTTAGTGTATCATATTTTTCTCATGAATTTTTTAATTCAGATAATTCACTCAGATACACACACACACACACACACACACACACACACACATACATACATGTAATAGCCAAATCTACACATGTATAAGTAATCTATTCACAAGTGACCTTGCTGATTCTGAAACCCGCCCAACTTCCTAACAGAACTAATGGTTACAATTTCTTTTTGTTGTTGTTGTTGTTGTTGTTTCAATAAGCAAAGAAACTGACCCACACAGTCTTAAAGCTTGAAACTTACATTTGTCTTATCTGAATTCCTTTCTCAGGAAACCAACCCAGCCTATAATATCAAATAACTGAAACTCAGCAGATCACCACATCCAGACAATGAGATCCAGACTCCCCTAGTTTATCAGCTCCTCTTCCTTACACTCCTCACCAATTCCCGTTTTCTACATTCCTGCCCTAATATATAAACCCCTGACTTCAACAGGATTGAGAGACAGACTTAAGAAGGAATCTCCCAATCTCCTTGACTGATATCACCCAAATAAAGAACCTTCTTCCCTATTAATACTCACTGTCTCAGTGATCGGATTTCTGTTTGGCGAGCAACAAGACCCCAGGAGAACCCCTAGCATTCAGTAACAATTCTAACATGAAGAAAAGCATCAGGCCTAAGTGAACCAGGAGTCTGGAATTCAGAGAAAGAACCAAACATGGAGATTTGGGAGGGTTAGGGAGAAATATTGCTGAGGTCATTCCTGGAGAGGCAGATAAGCTCCAAACCAATAGAGCAGAAATTCTGAAGTGAAACAATTTGCTCATAGGGAAAAGGCCAGACAATTAAGCTGACACCAGAGTCTGGGGAAAATTCTATGCCAAAGTGAGTGAAAGTATGGTATATAGGTATGGGGGGTGGTAAGAGAGTGAGAGAGAAAACCAGTGTCTAGAAAGATGTATTGCAAATACCATTTCAATGTGCAAGTACTTAAGTGAAAGAGACCTGGCACAGTGACCCCAGCACTTTGAGGCCAAGGCAGGAGGATTGTTTGAGCCCAGGAGTTTGAGACCATCCTGGGCAGCATAGCAAGACCTTATCTCCACAAAAAATAAAAAAACTGACCAAGCATGGTGGCACACACCTGTAGTCCCAACTACTTGGGAAGGTGAGGCAGAGGAACTTCCTGAACCCAAGTCGAGGCTGTGGTAAGCTATGATCATGCCACTGCACACCAGTCTGGGCAACAGAGAGACCTGAATAAAAAAAAATTAAATTAAAATAATTTTAAAAACCAGCCACAGTGACTCATATCTTTAATCCTAGCACTTTGGGAGGCAAAGGTGGGAAAATCACTTGAGCCCAGGAATTTGAGACCAACCTGGGGAACAAAGCAAGACCTCGTCTCTACAAAAAAAATTTTTTTAAATTTTTTTCAAAAGAATAAGTGAAAGGATAATAAAAATAGCAGAGAAAAAGAGGTGTCATTGATAATGTGTAGACTAAAAATCTGGCAGCCATAAGTTGATATCAAGAAGTTGAAGCCAGGCTCAGTGGCTCAGCCCGTAATCCCGCGCTTTGGGAGGCTGAGGTGAGTGGATTGCCTGAGCCTGCGGGTTCGAGACCCTCCTGGGCAACTTGGCGAGACCGCATCTCTACCTGTGTTTGGGTGGCGGGGATATTAGCAGGCGGGACGGATGGCCAGTGTGGCGTGCCTGTAGCCCAGTCTG
>CAUYQG010010552.1:0-31644 GCA_963574415.1 Tarsius wallacei
GATTTATTGTAGAGATGAGGTCTCGCTTGCCCAGGCGGGTCTCGAACCCGCGGGCTCAGGCAATCCACTCACCTCAGCCTCCCAAGGCATGGGATTACAGGCTGAGCCACCGAGCCCGGTGCTTCTCATTTCTTAACCCACGGGTACCTTTTCTTTGCTTCCCGAAGTCACAGTTGTCAAAGTGATAGCTCAGCTACAAACAGTAAGATGCTTCTCAAGAAATAACCCTTTACTTATGGAGTTCTGTGATGAAATACAGATGACTGTCTAGAATCACTAGTTTGTCAATATAAATGGATTGATGGGTGAATACACTAGCCAATCCAGTATGAGAAAAGAAAGAGTCATTTGGTTTCTCAGGAGAGTTAATAAAATATCTCAGAACTTGGAGAGCTTTAGCATGTTGCACTTGCTAAGACATTTGGTAAATTCTTGTCTGAACTCCTTCCAAAGAATTGCACCCCACCTTATTTTTCTAAGTGGAACAAATAAAATATTTCCCAATGATCTTATACAAATCTAAGATATAGGTCTGCTTCATTTTCATTTGCACATGAGTCTTGGAAAATTGTGATGACTTAATCCAGCACTGTGGGAACAGGATACACAGTGAATGTTTTCATGTTCTGGGCCTTTGGGATCCCTAAAGGAATTATCCTATCCAAGCCTGAAAGTGGCTTAAAAGTCAACATGCACTCTCAAAAATAAGTACTGTGTTAACTTAGATAGATTAATAATAGCTTTCCCCCCAAAAGTAAAAATGTTTAACTAAGTAACTTTTGTAAGAAGAGCTTTATACTGTATCACAGTTTTCAAAGCCTAGAGATAGTCTTGTGTTTTTTAAAAATCAAAACACAGATTAAGGAAAAAAAAAACTTTTTAGATTTGAAATATACATTCCCAGGACATCACAAAAAATAGTAAACAGAGTCCTGTGTCCCCTGTCCCCAGGGTCCCATAAGGGGTGCATCTTACATCGCCACAGTACAATAGCTAAACAAGGAAGCTGGCATGGTTACAATGTTGTTAAATACACGATACTCTTTATCTAATTTTAACCAGACCCTCAATTTTTAAGAAGGAAAAAACCTAACAAAATATCAGAAAATTATTCATGTACTCTTACATTTTAACATTTATTAAAAATGAATAACAGATACTTTCTTCAGGAAAAAGAGATGCCACAGTTGAGGCTCTGTGCAATAGTTACATTTTCTCAGTGCAAATTACAGTTATAGACGTCTCAGGATGGGTATTTTGTTTTTAAATTTATAATGTATTTAAAAGATGTGTGGTACAATTCAGGATTAGGTATACAAGTGGATATCATACAGGTAAAGTCTGGGCCTCCCGTTGGTCCCCAACGGTCCCCACTACTTTGCCCGGTTTGAGATCAGGTAGCATGCGTATTTCTAGCCCAGCCACTGTAGCCTCCCAGAGAGCTCTTCACAGCCTCACACCCAGCAGAGTGGGCGGATGGTGGGGGAGGGGTGATGGGGAGACCCAGGCATTGCTCCCAACATCCTTTGGGGACACTGACCCTATGGGATGTAGAGGTTAGATTCCCAAACCTCGCAGGTGAGGCTGGAGGGAAGGCCTGGGAGCAGGTATTCTTCTTCACTTGGAAAACCACCCTCTCCTCTAGCAAGAACAACAGGAAAGCCACCACAATTCCTTCTCAGAATCAGCTCCCTGAGACGACCATGCAAGCGTTTTCGTATCCATTCTGACATTCACATTATGGCTTTTTGGGGGCATCTACACCATTTTGAAATCTACTTATTTCTGATTTTATTATTACTTGTGCTTTAATTGCAAATTCTAATAATTAATGAATAATACCTCCCCTATGACAACAATCTAAATGCTTATCACAACAGCCCAGAAAAGGTCTTCCCTACCATTTTAACAAGTATCAGAATAATTTTTTTTAAACATCCTGTGTAACATAAATGCAGAGACCCTCCAAACCATGAAGACACATCCAGACACACAAAGACAGATGGAACTTCATGCCCCTTTGAGTCTTGGCCCCCAGTGGAAGGCCCTCAGAGGGGAGTAGAGAAGGGATACAGAAGCCCTTTGAGGCTGGCTTCTCAAATGCATCCAGTCTTGGGCTCCATTTAGAACATTTCAGACAATGGCCTGGGTAGCCTTAACATTTGTGAAAGGTTTGTGGAATTTTCTGGCTGGGGTCCTCTGACCTTGACTTTCATCACAGTGATGGTCAGCAGGGACCATCCTGAACTGCTAGGACATGACTCACCTCTCTGTCTTTGAATAGGAAAATGTAGGCTGGATGATCTTATAAAGGATTTCTGCTTCCTTTCTGCCAAGCCTCAAAAAGATTTAAGGAAAAAAGAACTTACTTTTCTTATCTGTTGTGTTGTGCACTGTCACCGTAGGAACACCAGGACCTGGGTTGGGCAGAGAAGAAAAATCAGGAAAGAAACAAAAAATGAGGCCATTAGTTGAGAACAGAAAAAGAAGACTACAAGCTATCCTTACATGTAGATTTGTGGAGTCTGGAGAGCCTGATTTCAATGAAGGGATGGCAGAGGCCAGGCCAACAGGGGAGTGAAAAGCACAGCTCTCTAACTGTGCACCCATGTTAATTACAATAAACCCAAATTAAGGCATGTGTTTTTAGGTTACTGTAATGACATAAAACATAATTTTACGGAGCATTACATTTGGTTTATATCTATATAACCTCATTTTTATAGGCAGACACAAATTCATGATGGCTTTACTGAGTTCTGATATATAACTCAAGCCTCAGTGCTAGGTCAGGTTTTTAAAAGACGTCTTCACTGGCTCCTCCAGGAAGCCATTCCCTCCACGGATCTCTTATAACATCTTGCCAAAAAAAAAAAAAAAAAAAAACCAACAAATTAATTCCACTCTGGCATGGTCTAAGAGAAACACAAAAATCTATTGTTACTCATATAGTGTTCTCCTTATACTTGAAAACTGTTCGATTCCCTATCCATATGCCCTTCATGCACTTGAAAACCAGTTGATTAGGCACTTCCTCATCAATATAGTTTCCCAAACTTTTTAACATTCCAGGGCAAAAAAAAAATACTGCTTTCTTAAGCATTAATTGGCCAAATTTTGTCACAGAGAAAATTACTTGAGTTACTTATATCACTAAATTTAACACATTTATATTATTCTGTTTGGGTCACATGTATGAGAGACACACTGCAGTACATTAAGTAACAAAACTCTGATGAATATTACTTTCCATAAGATCAAGAAACTAGATTTACCCACCGTAAATTCTCTGTTTACATAGAGAGCTAGAGTTCTCAGCTCTCTAAGTACACATATGAAATGCAGCTAATTGGCTATCTGGTTTGTTTTTTACTGTAGAGAAGAAAGGAATATAGTAATATGATCTTTTTTTAACTTTCAACAGTAAATTCTTTAAAAAAAAATTTTTCGTTTCTTAATGATGAGATTAACTGCAATGCAAATTCTTGTTGATGAAATCACTGTCCTAAGCATCATAAAAAATCTAGAGATGAGCTTTGATGAGTACCACTCTTACAGTTGAACAATATATTGGGATTCAGAGGTTACTATACAAAATATCTTGATGTTTCCTAATTCCTTCTTTATTTAATACATCATAATTTTACTAAAATAAAAATATGTTAATTTTATTTATCTGTGTTTTTTATTATAACATAATTTTAAATCCTTTGAATAAGAGATAAGGGAGAAGTAACAAATAAGTAATTGAAGTGTAAGTCATTTTATCTCGATCATATGGGCACCTAATCCATACCTTATAGCATTCCAATTTGGCACAGGAAATACCTCTAACAAACGTCAGGATAGAATTTTCTCATTTGTTCCTGATTGCTTTAAAATACATAAAACATCCTAGAGCATTCAGAATTACTATTTTGTTAACACATAAAAATTAACTCTAAGTATAAGCTACTTGTCACCTTTTTGGGGCCTAGTAAATACATAATTATTTTCCTGTCACTACTGAGTATAATTAATTCAGGTTTATCACTTGCATTCTTGTAGGTGGCTTGTGTTTTTTAAAATGTGTTTTCCAAGTATTTTTCTTTTTAATGTCCATATCATCCTAGTTTTAGTTTTTATTGAAATACAATATACATGCAAAACCATAAATGATATATATGTATATATTTAATAGCATATCGTCACAAAATTCTCACAAAAAAATATGCGTACAACCACCATTCCCATTAAGATACACAGTATAATGGCAACCCTGATGTCTTCTTCATCCCCCTTCCATCTCAATTCTTCCCTCCACCTCTCTAAAGGTAACCATGCTGATTTCGATAATAGGGATTAGTTTTGCCTGTTTTTGAATTAACGAAATCATTTACGATATTTTCTTTTGTGTGTCTCACTTCTGTCTTCATGTTTGTTGAGTATAGCATTAGTTTGCTTATTTTTGTTGCTGGGTAATATCCCATTATATGACTATACCACAAGTTATCCACTCTATTGATGGGTATTTAGTTGGTTTTCTAGTTTGGGGCAATTATGACTTATACTGCAGCAAATATTTTGTTCATATATTTTATTACATGTACATACATATTTCTATTGAATATATACCTAGATGTAAAAATGCTAGATCATACAATATCTGTTCAACTTTAGGAGATGTCAAACATCTTTCCAAAGTTCTTATATTACACCTTCCCAGTAAGTGAGGAGATTTCTCATTGCTCCACACCCTTCCCAAGACATTGCATCATAAATATTTTTAATTGTAGCCATTCTTATGGACTTGTGCCATAGTCTCCTTGTATTTTATTCACCATGTGAATAGCTTCTTTTTTGGAAAGTGCCTATTTAAGTCTTTTGCTCACTTTTCTACTGTATTTCCTATGTTTTTATTTTATTTTATTTTATTTTATTTTTTGAGTTGGAGTCTCACTCTGTCACCCAGACTGGAGTGCAGTGGCCGCTCCCGGCCACCGCAGCCTCGACCTGCTGGGCTCTGGCGATCCTTCCGCCTCAGCCTTCTGAGTAGCCGGAACTACAGGCGCGTGCTACCACGCCCGGCTAATTTTTTGATTTATTATAGAGATGAGGTCTCGCTTGCCCAGGCGGGTCTCGAACCCGCGGGCTCAGGCAATCCACTCACCTCAGCCTCCCAAAGCACAGGATTACAGGCTGAGCCACCAAGCCCGGCTGTATTTCCTATGTTTTTAAATGTACTTGTTTGTATAGTAGATATCCTGGATATGAGCCCTTTTCTGTTAAATATATTCTGCAACTCCAAGGCTTTTCACTCTTTTTTGTTGAACCAATAATCCTAATTTTAGTGTGGTCCAATTTACCCTTGTTTTCCTTTATGATTAGTACTTTTAGTGCCCTGTTTAAGCAATCTTTCCTTATCCCCACAGTCATGAAGCTTTCCACCTGTGTTTCTTCAAGAAGCCTTAATGTTCTACTTTTTACATTTAGACCTATAGTTTACCTGGAATTTATTTGTCTATGGTGTAATGTGAGGTACGGGTTTTGCATTTTTTTAAAGTTAGAGTCTTACTCTGTCACCCAGCTTAGAGTGCAGTGGCATGCTTACGGCCACCACAGCCTCAACCTGCTGGGCTCAGGCAATTCTTCCACCTCAGCCTTCCAAGTAGCTGGAACTACAGGCATGTGCCACGATGCCCAGCTAATTTTTCTACTTATTGTAGTGATGAGGTCTCGCCACGTTGACCAGGCTGATCTTGAACCCCTGGACTCAGGCAATCCTCTCTCCTCTGCCTTCCAAAGTGCTGGGATTACAGGCGTGAGCCAATGGACCCAACTCAAGTTTTGCTTTTTTTCATGTGGATGTAATCCAGTGCTGTTTATGAATAAAACATCCTTTACCCACTGCTTTGCAGAGCCTTCTTTGTACAAACCAAGTGTTCGTTTGTTGGGGCCTATTTCTAGGCTCTCTGTTCTGTTGATCTTTTGTCTATCTTTCTGTAACATTGTGCTATTTTAATAATTAGGTCTTTTTTATTTTAGATTGGAAAATATAGTTTATTTAAAAAGTAAATTAGAGAAGAGAGAGAAGATTCACCTCCCCAAGGTAGGGGAGTGGGCCAAAGCCAAGAAACATGGTGGCCATAGCTCAAAGAGCCACGTGGACACTTTAGAGTTTAACAAAACAATTGCCAATTAGGTCTTTTTAAGAAGTCTGAACATCTGGCAGAGTAAGTCTTCCTAGTTGTTTCTTTTCCACTAAGATTGCCTTAGCTTTTGTTGACCCTTTACATTTAATATTGTATCTCAAGGTTCTCCAGAGAGACAGAACCAATAGGAAAAAAACACATATGCATATACATACACACACAGGGTGCCAAAAAGTGTATACACATTTTAAGAAAGGAAAAATCACATTAAAATTATAATACTCAATATATACCAATTACAAAAGATGAATACAAGTCACATTTGACTTATGAAATTACAGGAGGTACTTACTCAAAGTGGTTATCATCAGCATCCAGACTCTTCTAATTATAGCTAACTACTGCAGGACTTGTTGCTGTGCAAGGCCTCCCGGGTCTTCCCTTGTGCACATCACACACAGTACCATGCATCTCAAACTTAACACGAATGCATGCAATTGTTAGACCTGTTGGAGGTTCTGTTGCGTACTCACGCCTCCATTGTCAGTATATTTCTACAATGTTCTTAAATTCCAAATACCACTTCAAAACGGTCTTGCGCTCCTCCAACAACAACCGTGCTTTCCGCCATTTTTGTTGACTGTCCTGCCTGTCACATGGTGACACTAGCATTCATTTGATTATTGCCATCTTTTGCGTGAACATTGTACTATACATTGCTACTGTAATTCAATTCAACTTCAAAAAATAATATATAGATAGTATCTCTTAAAATGTGTATACTTTTTGGGGCACTCTTGTGTGTGTGTGTGTCAGTGTGTGTGTGTAGAGAAAGAGATTTATAAGGAGTTGGCTCACACAATTATGAAGTATGAAAAGTCCTAAGATCTACAGTCAGCAAGCTGAAGACTCAGGAGAACCCATGGTGTGGTTAGCTGAGACTGAAGGTCTGAAGACCAAAAGGCCAGTGTTCTAAGTACCAGTCTGAAAGCCGGCATGCTTGAGACCTAAAAAGAGCACTTTTTTTAGTTTTAGTATGAAGACCTGAGTCCCAAGTCAGCAGTCAGGCAAAGGAGTTTTCTCTTACTCAGCCTTTTTGTTCTGTATAGATCTTCAGTAGATGAGGCCTATCCACATTAGGAAAGACTATCTACTTTATTTAGTCTATTGATTCAAATGTTAGTCTCATTCAGAAGCACTTTCCCAGACACACCCAAAATAATGTTTGGCCAAATGTCTAGTCACCCCGGTGTTAAAACCTAGAAACCACCTGAATGGAAGGGTCTAAGCTAATGGCTTTTTATGCACCAACCCTTACCCTACTCCTATCCCTCACTCATGAAAGAGCAGTAGAAATGGTCTTTTTTTTTTTCTTCAAGAGGGAGCCATGTTTAGGAAGGAGACATAGGAAGCTGACCCTAGCAGGCTTGCAATGCCTGGGAGGAACAGAGATTAGTCTCTATTCATTTGTTGTTGTTTTTTGAGTTGGGGGTCTTATTCTGTCACCCAAGCTGGAATGCAGTGGCAGGATCATGGCTTACCGTCGCCTTGATCTCCTTGGCTTAAGCAATCATTCTGCCTCAACTTCCCAGGAGCTAGACTACAGGCATGTGCCACCATGCCCAGCTAATTTTTTTTTAGTATATTTTTGTAGAGATGAGTTGTCTAGGCTGGTCTCAAATTCCTGAGCTCAAAAAATCACACCTCAGCCTCCCAAAGTGCTGGGATTACAAGCATGAGCCACCATGCCCTGCTGTGTTAGTATTGGCCATTAACACCAGCAATAGCTTGTTCAGCCCATATTTCCTACTGGGAACAACAGTGTAAGTAGCCCTGGTGACAACTTCAATCCTTCATGCGAGCTGCACATTCTTAAGCAGGCACTTTAGCAAATAATCTCTACAATAAGATGTAATCAAGAATTATTAAATGTCTTAAATGCACCAACACCATGAAAGAGTGACAGTAAATGCATAAACTTTGCAGAAATAATTACTAGACCAACCAGAGGAGATATTTAAGAATAATTAATAACATGAAAACAAAGGAGAATGTTGTATTTGCAGAAAACAGTTATAAAAAAGAATTAATATTGGTTTAAAAAGAATTAAAGTTAAATTGCATTGGTAAATTTCCTTCAACATTCTATTTTTTAGGTGTAAAAATATTAGCTACTTGATTTAAGGAAATGAAAAAATATTCTTTGAAAATGCTTTGATAAAAAGAAAACTGCAAATTGAGGTTAACAATAAATGTTTGTCAAGTGAATAACTTCATTTTACTTTAAGGAGTTGCATTTTGGGATGTTATCCCTCAGAGGATTACTTTCTTGAAAAGGAAGGAATTTTTCTCCTCTTGGATTTGTTAGCAGTAAGTATGATTATAAAAATTTTAAGACAAAAGATAAATATGTGTTTATTCATCTTTTCCAATCTGAGTACCAATGAACACTATGTTGTGAATAAATGTGCCCCCAAACCATGTTCAAATATATTATTTTAAATAATATTTGTCCTGAAGATTTATAATACACTTACCTATTAAAGGCTCTGAGAATTGTTCCATTTAAGATATAATTTTACTTAGATCTGTGTTCTCAAATACATATAAGCAAAAGTTCCCAAATACATATAAATAAATATAAGCTTTAAGAAACCATTTGTGAAAAGCTGGACTACTTAAAAACCCATAGTCATTTATTAATAACTTCTAGCTTTCTTCTCTTTTGAAAGTTAAGAGCCACATTAGACAAGGAGCAAAGATAAGCATTTTTAAGAACTGTGTAAATTTGGAGGTAATGTGAACAAGTCTAGTGTGTCATGGACTGCTGATTTGCAGAATGGGTAGGAGTGAGCAAGCTAATAAGTCTTCCAGTAAAGACAATTGCCAGCTACCAGCTGTGAAGAATGTAACCCTCTTCTAGTCTCAATTCTAAGTGAAGTCTAGAGTCAAGACAATATGGGAGGGAAAGTATAATCTTGTTTCAAGAAAACTTTGAGAGATATTCCCACAGAGTTCTGCTGTGTCATTGTCTTTAACTGCCACCATTCTTGATTTTGTTAACACAATAACAAACTACTTTGATTTATCAAAGGTGCTAAAATTATTTGTACCTCCCTGAAAGGAAATTAGTTCATTTCTGTTTTTTATTTATCTGTAAAGCAGATATAACAAATATGTACCTCATTACACTTTTGGAAGTATTAAATAAGTGATTATATGCATGTGTATGTGCATACATATATACATACACACATTGATTAAAATAGTGCCTGACACATTATTCCCATGTGTTTGCTATTATGATGAATACTGTTAGATTGTTTAATATCAATTGAACCAATCAAGTTAGTTACAAATTACAAATATTCTTTAATGAAGTCTTTTTGTTTGTTTGTTTTTGAGTCGGAGTTTCACTCTGTCGTCCAGGCTAGAGTGCAGTGGCATGTTCACAGCCACCCTCAACCTCGACCTGCTGGGCTCAGGCAATCCTTCCACATCAGCTTTCCAAGTAGCTGAAACTACAGGCATGAGCCACCTGGCTAATTTTTTGATTTATTGTAGAGACGAGGTCTCATCAAGTTGCCCAGACTCTCAAACTCCTGGGCTCCCAAAGGGCTGGGCCACTGCACACAGCCTTTAATGATGTTTTTATATCAACTTCAATCTTTGACACTTGCCTCATTCTCCTGAAATGAAGTATAGAAATAAAAAAATCACTTGATTGAGGGTTCTGCTCAATATAGTTCTGCTGAAATATTTATAAAGTGTGCAATGATAGTTGCTAATAATGGTTAGGTATTAATGAGAGCTTACTATGTGCCAGGCAGACTCATAAAACTCATATAACCCTTTGTAGGTATTATCTTTCATTTTATTAAAGGAAACTGATAATGTTTGCAATGCATACATATGTTTCTTCCTTTGCCATATTCAATCAGCAGTATACTATAAAAGTTAATCAAGCCGGGCTCGGTGGCTCAGCCTTTAATCCCGCGCTTTTGGGAGGCTGAGGTGAGTGGATTGCCTGAGCCCGCGGGTTTGAGACCCGCCTGGGCAACTTGGTGAGACCTCATCTCTACAACAAATTAAAAAAATCAGCCGGGCGTGGTAGCGTGTGCCTGTAATTCTGGCTACTCGGAAGGCTGAGGCGGAAGGATCGCCGGAGCCCAGCAGGTCGAGGCTGCGGTGGCCGGGAGCGGCCACTGCACTCCAGTCTGGGTGACAGAGCGAGACTCCAACTCAAAAAAAAAAAAAATTAGTCAACAAAAAATATTTCACATAGAATTACTGTGTGAAGTCCATTGATATGGATGGAATTTTCTATACCTAAATTTTGGTTTGCTGAAAACTACCCGTAGCAAAATAAAGGAAATATTCTTGATAATAAGATAATTTTTCTTGAATACTTAAATACACTTTTATGGAAGCTCATTGTCAAAAACCAAAATTACATCTCATTTTGTTTTATTTTCATATGTGACTGTCACTTGGCAGTTACCATTAGTTATCTCTCAATAAAGAGATTATTACAATAATAAAGTTATTCTCTTAATAATAAAGAGAGTTCGTACAAATCTTTACAAACCTTAATAAAGCATGTAAGTTGGAAAGATCTTATAATGACAGTGAACTATGTATTGCACTGTTGAACTTACTCCACATAAAATGAACATATTCACTTTTTTTTTTTTTTTTTTGAGTTGGAGTCTCACTCTGTCGCCCACACTGGAGTGCAGTGGCCGTTCCTGGCCACTGCAGCCTCGACCTGCTGGGCTCTGGTGATCCTTCTGCCTCAGCCTTCCGAGTAACCGGAATTACAGGCATGCGCTACCATGCCCGGCTGATTTTTCGATTTATTGTAGAGATGAGGTCTCGCCAAGTTGCCCAGGCGGGTCTCGAACCTGCGGGCTCAGGCAGTCCACTCACCTCAGCCTCCCAAAGCACAGGATTACAGGCTGAGCCACCGAGCCCGGTACCTATTCACTTATTTTTGCAAATCTTCCATTTCCAATTCAGCCAAACCAATCAGTCACATTTTTGGTCATGACATATGTTTACAACTACTTCAGAACTATACTAAATCTTTTACCCTTTTAAATTTCTGATGTTTGAAAATATGCTCATTATAATAGGTATTTATTTTAACTAGAGGTTGTCCTGAGTTTAGAAGAAACTTACTGATAAGTTTTTCTCTTTTTTAAGGAAATAATTATTGATATTTATTGCAACTTTTTTCCTTTTTATTTCCTTGCTAAAGTTGAATCAAAAAAAATTCTGTAATCTAATACTTGGAATAATGGTTGAATTTTGTGATAACCCCAAAACTGCGGCTTGTGTCAATGCTTGGCGAGGGAAGAAGGATCAGACAGCTGCTAATCTTTTAATTAAATTGTGGAGAAAGGAAGAAAAAGAACTAGGAGTAAAACGTGATAAAAATGGGAAGATCATTGGTGAGTATATTTATAATTGTTAGTAGAAGCAACCAGATGCATATTTTGAAAAGATCTTTAAAAGATTTTAGGAAAGCAAGAAGATTTTCCTTTGTCTAAAGTTTTTTTATATAAATGGTTGGACATAAATGAAATATATTAATAGTAGCTTCATATTTTTATAGAATATTTTCAAGAAATACATGATTTTATTATTTAACTCAAAAAATTAACAGTAGTTCTCAAAGAAGTTTCTTTGGGTTTTCTGCTTTTACAGATAGATTCAGTAATATTTCATTTACCAATAATTTTGGGATATAAATAGATTGCTTGAAAAATAATTTTTATAGCATTTTGTACATTTATGTTCATTTATGTTTATATGATTTACTTTTGAAAGAAGAAATTGTTTTCTAAATAAAAAATCAAATGTTTATACATTTTAATGACTAGATTCTAGATTAATGAGGCTTACAAAATGAGAATTTTCAGTTTGTTTACATATTCCATAAAGCTACGTTACAGTTTCTTTTCTTTTTTTACATTATAGTTTCTAAACTGCTAGTATTGTTATTTTTAAATGAAAATACTTCCCCTTCTGATTAGTTCTATCTTCCATCCATTTTTATTATCTCTGAATTTTGACCTATAACATCATAAAATAGTCAGCCTCGGTGGCTTATGCCTGTAATTCCAGCACTTTGGGAGGCAGAGGCAAGAGGATTGCCTGGACACAGGAGTTCAAAACCAGTCTGGGCACCTTAGTGAGGCCTCGTGTCTACAATAAATTTTTAAAATTAGCCAGGAGCGGTGGCGCATGCCTATAGTACCAGCTACTTGGAAGGTTGATGCGAAAAGATCCCCTGAGCCCAGCAGGTCAAGACTGCGGTAGCTGTGAGTGTCCCACTGCACTCCATCCTGGGCAACAGAGTGAGTCTCTGACTCAAAAAAAAAAAAAAAAAAAATCAAAATAGTTTTTACATTTATAGCATAATATACAGAAAACAAAAGTAAGGAAGGTCACATCATTGTTAAACTGACATTATTCTGCTTCTGGATCTCAACACTTTTAAAGTTATTTACATAAAACTTTCATTTTTAAAGAGTAATTTTATGAATTTTTAAATATTTTACATAATTAAAAATTAAAGCTTTAAATTTTGCCACAGAGTGGGAAATAAGTTACTGATTATGATTTCAAAAGAGTACCATATATAAGACACTATTTTACTGCTAAATATTTTTAGATATTTTATATTACCTAAACTAAAATCTCAAAGTTAAGTATTTATTTACTATAAATTCTATCTGTCCCTTATATGTTTTTCTGCTATCTAATAATTAGACACAAAGAAGCCTCTGTTTACTAATTTTCAAGAAGAGCAAAAAATCACACCATTGCCTGCTAACTGCCCATCTGTTGCAGTTATGGATGTTGCTGAGAACATCAGAGCAAAAATCTATGCTGTGTTGGGCAAACTAGGTAAGAAGTTGCACCTTGGATTCACAAGAGCCTCTCTGTTTTGCTGACTGTGCATATTGATTTTACTTTGGAGTTGGTTTGTCAAACATAATGCACAAAAGTCCCTTTATACAGAGAAATGTGTATTCCATTGTTTCCCCAGTCTCCAAACGGCACCTCTCACCAATTAAATTAGGATCTTTGGTTGTGGGGAAAAGGTTCTCACTCTTTAACTTCTGAAAGTAAGATAGTATTGTCTGACTATACTATCTTACTTTCAGAATTTCTGAATTTCTTTCATAAATTATTGCTCTTCTAATGACTATATAAGGATGTCCTGGCAGAGGTTTGTTATAGGAGGAAGACTACTTGCAAACTACTCACAGAATTAGCTGTTTTATGTTAATATACCAAAGTGAAATCAAGGTTGGCGTGGCAGTTCATGCCTGGAATCCCAACACTTTGGGATGCCAAGTCAGGAGGATTGTTTGAGCCCAGGAGTTCAAGACTAACCTGGGCAACATAGTGAGACCTCATCTCTATTTTTAAAAAAAATTAGCCAAGTGTGGTAGTATGCTCCTGCATTCCAGCTACACAGGAGGCTGACGCAGGAGAATAGCTTCAGCCTAGGAGGTAGGGGCTGCACCCATGATCGTGCCACTGCACTCCAGCCTGGGCAATAGAGTGAAACCCTGACTCAAAGAAAAAAAAGATGAAATCAAAAGTAACTTTGCATTTGTTTTTATGCCTCTTAAAATCACTTGCTCTGTTTAAGTAATTCTGTCTTTATAAACTGTGTTTAGATTTTGAAAATTTACCTGGCCTATCCACTGAAGATTTTGTCACCCTCTGTGTCATACATAGATATCTTGATTTTAAAGTAAGTATCTTTTTAATAACCTTGTTATTAAAACCTATTATGACCAAAAATAAATTGGGAAATAAAATGTCTATTCTATTCATAGTTGTGAGCAATCATCTACTTTATAGTTTTATTCTTTTGCATCTGATACTATTTTTTAAAAAGGTGCCATTAATTAATTGGTTGTTTTCCTTAGAATAAGATTACATCCGACTTAGTTTATAAAAGATTTACATTACTGACATAAAACTATTAAGAATCCTAAAAGAGTTTTTAAAAAATAATCTATTCTCTTTGGAGGGCATTAGGAGTTGAATTAAATGTTATTATTTATTAAAATAAAGTATTAGTACTTATTAAAGCATCATTTTATACTTTATTATTTACTACTATATAACCTTATATATCATTATCAAATCTCATTTAAAGAATATTAGGTTGCTTACCTTGCTGGTTATATTTTTGTCAGTAAATAAATGCTTTTGAAATTTCAAGAAAGTCCTGGGAAGTAAACATTCTCTTTCTACTAATATTAGTACTACATATTTGAATATTATAAATGAATAAAAACCTTTACCTTCAAATGAAAGCAAAGCTGAATTTTATACCTATTCTGTATATAAACACTTCTCTAATTTTAAATATGCTCAAGTCTATTAATTTCTAGACAGTCTACAATATGAGGTGGAGCTGTCAGCATGATGGAACAACGGAGTTAAAAGTTCAAAATTCAATTATAATTCACCTTAGCTAGAAAGTGAAGGGCAGAGCCCTATTTCTCAGGGTGACTGGGTCCCAGTAATCACCATGTTCATTCCTCCTATAAGTTCATCTTGACTTAGCCTTAAATACAGGGATTTAGGGAGGACAGCAGCCAGTTGTTCAGAAAAAGAATAAATCAGCAGTTTCTGCAAGTTAACTACAAACTAGAAGTAGCAACGATGGCAGTAAACTAGTCATAAGGGAGCCTTATGTATGAATACCTCATAATTGAAAAGTATTTGAAAAACTGGGCATGATGGTTCACACCTGTAATCCCAGCACTTTGGGAGGTGGGTGAGAGGATTGCCTGAACCCAGGGATTTGAGACCAGCCTGGACAACTTGGCGAAACCCCATCTCTACAATAAATTAAAAAATTAGCCGGGTGTGGTGGCATGTGCTTGTAGTTCCAGCTACTTGGAAGGCTGAGGCAGAAGGATCACCTGAACCCAGCAGGTAGAGGCTGCAGTGGCTGTGAGCGTGCCACTGCACTCCAGCCTTGGCAACAGGGTGAGACTCCAACTCAAAAATATATATATTTTTGAATACTCAAATGTAACTGGTGCCTAAATCATTCTCAGTGCATTTAACTTACTCCAAAGAAGTAATTTATGAAAAGTTCGTGTTAATAGGAGTGATTGCCTGCATAAAAGGTTACCTAAAATTGTATCATTTCTTTTTGGCTAAGTTAACTTTGTTAAACTTGAACTTTGTTGTAACAGATTGGAGAAATATGGAATGAAATATGTGAAGAAATAAAATTGGAAAATTTAAGACCAGTCACTACAGATAAAAAATTTTTGGAAGCTATTACAACAGCATCTGAAAATATTGGAAAGATGGTAGCTTCTCTGCAAAGTGAGATGATTGAAATCCAAGCACGCCAAGATGTGCAAAATGAACAAAAAGTATATGCAAAAGTAAGCCACACGGGTAGGAGGAGGTGGGAATGAAGAGAGGTTGGTTAATGGGTACAAAAATACAGATAGATGGAAGGAATAAAGTTCTAGTGTTCTGTAGCACAGTAGGGCAAGTACAGGAAAAATAATTTATTGTATATTTCAAAATAGCTAGAAGATTTGGAATGTTTCCAACAGAAAGAAATGATAAATCTTTGAGGTGATAGATATCCCATTTACCCTGATTTGATCATTACATATTGTATACATGTATCAAAAGATCACATGTATGCCATAAATATGTACAACCATTACATAACGATTGTTGTTTTTTTTTTAAGCCCAGGCTGGAGGGTGGTAGCACAATCATGGCTTACCACAGCCTCCGCCTCCTCGGCTCAGGCAGTCCTTCTGCCTCAACCTCCCAAGTAGCTGGGACTACAGGTACACATCACCATTCCCAGCTAATTTTTCTTTTTTCTTTTTTTTTTTTTGTAGAGACAAGGTTTCATTATGTTGCCCAGGCTTGTCTTAAACTCCTGGGCTCAAGTGATCCTCATGCCTCGGCCCCCCTAAGTGCTGCGATTACAGGCATGAGCCACTGCGCCTGGCCTGTATATCCATTTTTAAAGGTGAACCACAGATACCACTAAGGCACAAGATATTAATTTCAATGTATAGATGAAGTTATCCGTGGGATATGTTTTCCTACTTGTGAATGTTTCAGCCTTGAGTTATTTTGTGATTTTCTCTTGTAGTGTCTTATAGTGTCTCTGTGCAGTTAAAAAAAAAAAAAACATGGAGTTAAGAACTTGAGATTCAATTACTATATTCATTGCTGTTTTATGACATTGTAACTTGATGTTTACAGCCTTATGTTTTTCCTTTTTTTTTTTTATTGACAAGCAGGCTTCCAAAAATGATAGCCTATTTAAAAGGTAGACTTTAGGCCATGTGTGGAAGTGCATCCTTGTAATCCCAACACTTTGGGAGGCCAAGGACAGAGGACTGCTTGAGCCCAGGAGTTTGAGATGATCCCGGGCAACATACTAAGATCCTGTCTCTACAAAAAAATTTTAAAACTAGCTGCACATGGTGGTGCACACTTGTGGTCCCAGCTACTCAGGAAGCTTAAGTAGGAGGATTGCTTGAGCCTAGGAGGTCAAGATTATAGTAAGCAGTGATCATGCCACTGCTCTCCAACCTGGGCAATAGAGAAAGACCCTAACTTCAAAAAATAATAAGTGTGTACATTTAACAAATTCTGTCTGACAAACAGTACATTTCTGTGACTATGTGCATAACCTCATTGAGAGATAAAGTTGACCCCCATCCCTCACTCTGTGATAGATCCTTACTGGTATTCTAACCATGGGGATATCAGTCAGCTTCATACTCACTTCAAAATCAAAATGTTTATAGTGAGCATTCTGTAAATTCAAAGAGAAACTAGTTTCTGACTAACTAATCAGAAAAGGTTATCAGGAAAATATCAGCCTTTGTTCCTAAAACTTTACATGGGTAGGAAACTGAGCACACTGATTTCTGAGCAAATAGTTTAAATGGCTATTTAAATTTACCTGTCCACAGGTACAGTGATTACATAGATTCCCCACTTCTGCTCTGTGATCCTTTATGACTACAATCAAATATTTAAAACTCTTTAAGGTGATTTCCAAAGCATTTTTTATTGCCTGATCTTTTCACATAGACCACTAAATGTTTCTAGCTCCAGCCTAGTAGGAACTTTGTGTGCATCCACCTAAGAATTCTGCTCCATGTTATACACCCAATTGCTTGAAAGTTTTGCTTGGTAAGAGTTTATTGCAAGGATGCTACCATTTAACCCACGTATTTGCACTGAAGCACAGCACAGTTGGGAGTTCTGCTGCCTCACCTGTCATTAGCTCTGTCGAATAGCAGAATGTCTGCTATTGCTGATTTGTGGTTTATTATGGATTTAGCACTTTTTTTTAGCAGTTGTTTAATTATATATTCTTAGGTTAATAATTTAAGCTTGATGGTATATTTTACACCAACCAAGGGCATGTGTCCTCATTATATATTTAATGGGTAGACTGTTGAGAACTATAGACTTTGCAGTTTGTTAGTAGTTACCTCCTTAGAGTACATCACCACACCTGACTCAATACTCTCATAAAATTGCTTGGCTTAAAGCAGTCATAAGTTAGAAGTCATTTTACCAATATAATTTTGCCCAGACTATCATCAGCGACCGAAAGAATCTCTTTTTATTTTCTCCTGTGAATTTGCTGTTCAGTCTTTTATATAGCTTGGTCTGGATTCTTCACAAGCAGTAATCTTGTAAAACAATCAGTCTTGCCGAGAGTGAATATTTCTATAAAAATAATCGTTTTGCATTACACTTCATGGAAAGCAGTTAAAACCTAAGCCACATAATGATCAAAGGATTTTTTTTCCCACTTAAGGCTTTTAAAATTGTGTTAAATTCTATGAATATGCTAATTATTTTGTTAGTCAGCCTTAAAGTTTACCTCAGCAAAGAATGGGTGTTTTCTTCTGAATAAAGTCTTTCAAGCCCTTTGGTGTCCTTTCACAGAAACTGGAACTCTTTTTTTAAAAAATTACTTTAGAATTTTATTACTTTAGACATACTATCACGAGATTGTAACTGCCTTAACAAAACAACACATCAATTAGTTTTTTTTCCTTAGAGAGCTCAAGATGCATGTACTTTGTTTTCTAACTTTTTTATTCTTTTGCATATTTTCTTTTTTTTTTAATTTTAAAGATGTGGAGTACAATTCAGGGTTAGGTATACAAATGTTTATTATGCGGGTACCCTTGTTGATGAGGTGTGTCCCTCCCTCCCCTGGCAGTTTCCCTCAACTGCCAATCCCACACCCCTTCCCCTGGCAGTTTCCCACTACTGCCAATCCCTTTCTTGTAGTATTATGGTAAATGTTCAAGGGCCGCTTATGAGTGAGAACATGTGGTACTCAGTTCTCTTTCAGTGATAGAACACTGAGTATGATAGACTTTAAATCCATCCAAGTTGCTGCAAAGTCCATATGTTTGTCCTTCTTGATGGCTGCATAATATTCCATTGTATATATGTACCAAATTTTTTTGTCCAGTCCAGCTTCGATAGGCAGCATGGTTGGTTCCATGTTTTTGCTATTGTGAATAGTGCTGCAGTAAACATGCATGTGCAGGTATCTTTTTTGTAGAATGATTTGAGTTCCTCCAGGTATATTGCCAGTGGAGGAATTGATGGATCACATGGAAGGTAAATTTCTAGTTTTTTTAGGACTCGCCACACTGTTTTCCACAGAGGTTGAACTAGTTTGCATTCCCACCAGCAGTGTAGAGGTGTTCCCTTTACTCCACATCCTCTGACAAAGGCCTAATATCCAGGATCTACAAGAAACATGAACGTGCCGAAAGGAAAAAAAAAAAACAAAAAACAGCCCCATTAAAAAGTGGGCAAAAGATATGAATAGACACTTCTCAAAAAAAGATATAAGGACAGCATCTGTTGTTTTTGTTTTATTAATGACAGCCATTCTTACTGGAGTTAGGTGGTATCTCAGTGTGGTTTTGATTTGCATTTCTCTGATAATTAGTGAGGCTGAGCATTTTTTTCATATATGTATTGGCTGTCCTTATATCTTTTTTTGAGAAGTGTCTATTCATGTCTTTTGCCCAGTTTTTTTTTTTTTGAGTTGGAGTCTCACTCTGTCACCCAGACTGGAGTGCAGTGGCCGTTCCCGGCCACCGCAGCCTCAACCTGCTGGCCTCTGGCGATCCTTCGGCCTCAACCTTCCAAGTAGCTGGAACTACAGGCGCACGCTACCATGCCCGGCTAATTTTTTGATTTATTGTAGAGATGAGGTCTCACTTGCCCAGGCGGGTCTTGAACCCGCGGGCTCAGGCAATCCACTCACCTCAGCCTCTCAAGGCGCGGGATTACAGGCTGTGCCACCGAGCCTGGCTTGCCCACTTTTTAATGGGGCTGTTTGTTTTTTTCCTTTCGGCACGTTCATGTTCCTTGTAGATCCTGGATGTTAGGCCTTTGTCAGATATATAGTGAGCCCAGGGAGACCACAAGCAACAACCAGCCTGGAAAGCCTACCCACTCCTCTGCAGCGATCTGCCCCAAATGGTCAGGACGGTATTGAGAGCTTCTTTAGTTTTTGCCATTCACTTCTGGGTTAAGATGAACAGGGGAAGGCCAAAGATGCTCCCTGCTAGTGAAAAAAAGCCAGTCACAAAATGACCAAAACTGCATGATTGTACTTACATGAGGCCTCTAAAGACATCAGATTCAGAGAAGCAGAAAGTAGAGTGGTGGGTGTCGGGGCGGAAGGAAGGAGAAATGTGGAAATGTTAGTTCAAGGGGTACAGGATTTTAATTTTTCAAGATGAAAAAGAGTTCTGGAGATGGGTTGCACAACAATGTGAATATACCAACACTTCTGAACTGTACATTTAGATATAGATAATATATAGCAACTTTCATGGGACGTGGTTATTTATCACCATCAAATTTTTTTAAACTGTGGTCTCATGTATGTCCCATAAAATTTACCATTCCAACCTTTTTTACTTTTCGGTAACACTTGCTATTTTTAGTATATCTGATTGTAAAAGCAATAGAACGGTGTTTTGTCTGGTTAAAATAAGGAGATGATCAAAGTATGATTTCTATGAATCATGTGGTTTATTGCCATACGAAGAGGTTTTCTCCCCCCTCTTTTTTGGTTCACAGTGGTTAGAGAGAGGCAGAATGTTGAGGGAAATCTCACAGGGAATACTCTTGATAGACAAGGATTATTAACCATATGAGTGAGTTCCAAAACCACCCAAGTCTAGTTGCTCAATCAGGATGGAAGCAGGTCTCTAAGGAAAGTAAAGTCTAATGAAAGTTTGAGATGTACTTTTAAAGAAGTGGCTCTCCAGAGAAGCTGGCTTGACCCACACAGTGGAGGAGGTTCGTGAAGACACATAAGGTCCCTTGATACTGGAGAACCTTGGCAGGGTTGGGGTGGGGAGACTTAAAAACCCCAAGATCTGTCCCAGCCTGAGTTCTCAGCATTCAGAGAAATGGCGGACAGAGTGAAACCTACAACGACCTCAGCTCTCAAAGTGTTTGTCAAACTCTTGAGGGTATTTGTATTTTGAAGTCCAACAGTTGAGGTCAGTAACTCACGTAAGGGGTCTGATAAGGTGTGACCTAACATTCCCGGGGTGGGGGGGAGGTCATTCCAAGTTCTCACTTATGGGATCTTATAGGACTTCGGTACACTCCAAGTTTTGATTGCAGCAAGATATATACCATTTACGTAGTTCGTACTATGCAAGTACTTGGAATCATTTCAGAGCTACAAAGCAGGCTCCCATCTGTCTGATCTCTACAAAGGTTTCTGTGCAAACAATGGCAAGTGGTGTTTCACTGAAATAACACTGTTCTGAATAACAAGCACATCTAACTCTTACTAACCTCATATGTACACACACACACACACACACACACACACACACACACACGTCTTTACAGAATGTATAATACACAGTTCAGAGTGGCGGACATAATGTTTCATGGAAAGAGCCCTGTTCCAATCCACATGAGCAGCTAGCACTATGAAAATGGCTTTCACATGTGCATTTTTTGTGAGTACACGATAAGCAGCACAGAGGATGAACAGAGTGTTTCACTGAAATATTGCTCTCCTGATTCATATGCAATGACCACTCTTAAAAACATCCTTTAAGCTGAGTATGATGGCTCATGCTTGTAAGCCCAGGACTTTGGGAGGCTAAGGGGGGAGGTCGCTTGAGGCCAGGAGTTTGGGAGGTCGCTTGAGGCCAGGAGTTTGAGACCAGCCTAGGCAACATAGCAAGATCTCATCTCTACAAAAAGCTTTTAAAAGTTAGCCGGGTGTGGTGGCACACACCTGTAGTTCCAGCTACTCAGGAGCCTAAGACAGGAGGATCCTCTAAGTCCAAGAGTTTGAGGCTGCAGTGAGCTACCACTGCAATAGAGCAAGACCTCATCTCTTAAAAAAAAAATTCTTTTCTATAGGTGCCTTTACGGAGTGCTCAACAAAGAGCAGAAAACAGTGAACACAGTCTACTGATATAACACTACTCTCAATCACGCACAGCAGCACTCCTAGTAACATCTATTATACACGTGGCTTCATAGAGTATACAAAATGTACTACAGACTGGCGGAAGTTGTGTTTCATGGAAATAACACTGATCTGAATCACACACACAACCGGCAGGGTCATACCTTTTCATTTGTGTATTTACACATTGTATTGCGCATAGCCACAGAGTGGTGAATATAATTTCAGTGTTCTGAGTTACACACACAACTATTACCCTTGGAGACATCTTTATTTTCATTCAATTTAATTTTGTTTGAGTCAGGGTCTTGCTCTGTCATCCAGGCTGGCGTGCAGGGGCACGATCATGGCTCACCACAGCCTCTACCTCCTGGGTTCTGGTGATCCTCCAGCCTCAGCCTCCCGAGTAGCTAGAACTCCAGGCACCTGCCACCATGCCTGGCTAGGGAAGCATCTTTATATGTGCATTTTTTTTTAGAGTGTATCACTTGTACCACAGAGTGATGAATGCAGTGTTTACTGAAATAACGCTGACCTAATTCATATGTGCAATTAGCACACTAAGGAACACCTTCTTTCATGCCTATATAGTGTACAAAATGCAGCAGTAAGTGGTTGACCCAGTGTTTCACTGAAATAACCCTGTCCAGTTCCACTTGCACAACAAAACTCACAGAAACATACTTTTTAGCCTTTTTTTCTGAGAGTATTATATATTATATATTTCAGAGGGTTGAACACTTTCTTTCACTAAAACATACTTTTCTAATTCAAACACATACTCTTAGAGTTGTCTTCTACACACGGGCTGTTACAGAGTGTATTACTCACACAACAGTGGGGTGAACACATTCCTTCCCTGAATTAACCTGGAGCCTCTAGATCTACCCCAGACCACCCAGGAACCTGTAGCCCCTGTGAGATGGACTCAAGTTCCAGCCCACATCACTACCAGCCAAATAGAGTGGGCTTTGGCTCCAAATAACCCACGGTAACAGGCAGGCCCTAACAACTGCAGGCCTCAGCTTCAGGCCTGCCCCGGTGCTGTACCAGCCTCAGTGGCTGTGTGTTTTGGGTGTGCCCCAGCAATGCACCAACCTTGGTGGCCGCAGGATTCCAGCTGGGTGCTGCACTGACTGGCTTGGGGTGTCCTCTAGTGCTGCAATGGCTGCAGCCATCACAGGCTTAGGGATCATGCCAGAAACCTGCCCAGAATCTCTGGACAGGCTGTTGAAGGACTGCGATGTTTTGAATGTGCTCCCCAAAGTTCAAGAGTTGGAAAGGGCAACAGTGTTGGGAGGTGGGGCCTTATAAGAGGTGATTAGTGGGTTGATGTCATTATCACAAGGGTGGGTCAGTTATCATGAGTGGACTTGCTATAACAAGTGTGTATAGCTCCCTTTTGTCCCTTGTTCTTTTGCCCTTCCACCTTCCACCATGGGATGATACAGCATGAGAAGGCCCTCGCCGGATGCCAGCACCATATTCCTGAACTTCCCAGCCTCCAGAACTGTGAGACAAATAAACTTCCATTGTTTATAAATGGCCCAGTCTTTGGCAGTCTGTCATATTAGCAGAAAATGGGCCAAGATAGAAAATTGGCACCCAAAAGTGGGACTGTTGCCATAAGAAATACCCGAAAATGTGGAGGGGGCTTTAGAACTGGGTAATAAATAAAGGTTGGAAGAATTTGGAGGAGTGGGCTGAGAAAAGGCTAGCTTGCCATAAATAGAGTGTTAACAGTGATTCTGGTGAGGTCTTGGAGCTTTGGTGAGTTCTTCAGTAGAGCTGTGAGGAATGTCTGAAATTTCTTGGAGGTTTTTCAAGTGGTCATGATCAGCGTGTTGATAGAAATATGAACAGTAAAGACCATTCTGAAATAGTCTCAGATGGAAAAGAGGAATATCTTATTGGAAACAGGAGGCCATTTTTGTTATGAAGTGGCAAATAACTTGGCTGAATTGAGTCTGTGACACAGGGCTTTATGGGAGGTAGAATTTAAAAGCAATGAGCTAGTATATCTGAAGGAAGAAATTTCTAAGCAAAATATTGAAGGAGCTGTGTGACTACTTTTAATTGCATACAGTAAGATGAGAGAAGCAGAAAAAACTTAAAGAAGGAATGAACAATTAAAGGAGAAGCAGAACAGAATTTCCACCCTGGCCACATAAAGAATAAAAAGGTGTATTCCAGAAGAGCAAACTAAGGGTGTAGCCAAGTGACTATTTGCTAAGAAGATTGGTACAAATAGAGACTATCATCAAGACAATGGAAGAATGACCCTGAAGGCATTTCAGATATCTTGGAGGCTGCCCCTCCTGTCATAGGCCCAAAGCTCTAAGAGGGCAGAAGGGTTTTGGAAAACAGGCCAAGGTACCCTTCATGGAATCACTGCCCAGAACTACTTTGGGTCTCTGCTTCTTACATTCTAGTACAGAGCTTCTCAGCCACCCCAGGCATGACTCAAGTGGGCCCAAGTGTGGCTCAACCTGCCACTCTGGAAGGTATGAGCTATAAACATTGGTGGTATCCATGTGGTGTTAATTCTTCAGGTTTGCAGAAGGTAAGTGCTGTGGGGACATGATTTCCTCCATCTGGATTTCAAAGATTGTTGTGGAAAGCCTGAAAACCCAGGCTAAGACTTATTATAGGGACAGAGTCACCACAGAGAGCTCCTACTAAGGGCAGTGCTGAGTGGAACATGGATGGGAGTGGGGTCACTCCCAAGACTCCAGAACTGTAAGAGTTACTAGCTTGTGGTGTCAGCCTTGGAGAGCAGAAGTCATGAGATTCCAACCTATTAGAGCTACTGGGTGGTCTGAGTAGAGCAAAGTCATATAGGCGGGTCTGCCCGAGGTCTCGGAGGACCAACGCCTACTCTAGTGTGCCCGGGATGCAGGACATGGAGTCAAAGGAGGTTATTCTGGATATTTAAGACTTAATGCTGTTTTCCCTGTTGGGTTTTGGATCTACTTGGGACCAGTTACCCATCCCTTCTTGCCTACTCCTCCCTTTTGATATTAGAATATCTATACCGTGCCTATCCCACCACTGTATCTTAAAAGTATTTAACTTGTTTTGATGTCACAGGCTCACAGCTAGAGGGAATTTGCCTCAGGATTTATTGTGCCTTGATCTCACCCATATCTAACTATATGAGATTTTGGACTTTGGGGGTTGATGCCAGAAAAAGTTAAGATTCTGGAGGCTATTTGGGATGGAATGAATGTGAAAAGGACAAATTTTGGGGACCAGGAGCAGAATGCTTTGATTTGAGTGTGTTTCTCAAAGTTTATGTGTTGGAAACTTAATTCTCAATGCAACAGTGTTGAGAGATGGGGCTTTTGAGAGGTCATTAGGTCGTGAGGGCTATACCCACATGAATGGATTAATGTCATTATCATGGGAGTGGGTGTGTTTCAGAGTGAGTTGACTCTTGTTCTCTCATGCTCTCTGACTCTTCTGCCTTCTGCCATGTAAGAAGAAAGCTCTCGCCAGTAAGAAGACTCTCACCAGATGCTTGCACCTTGATAATAGACTTCCTAGCTTCCAATACTGTGAGAAATAGATTTCTTTTCTTTGTAAATTACCCAGTATATGTATCCTGCTATAGTGACACAAAGTAGATGAAGAAAGTACATTACTCATGAAACAAAGACTTTGGTCTTTAAATGAACATAATTAGAACCTCCCCCCAGAACAATAGCCCTATACCCAAAGAAGATAGGGTTAAATAATTTCTGGTCTGGAAGGGATTTTAAAGGTCCTATGGCTGGCCCAACCTCTTCATCCAATATTAAAATTTACAACTGTGCTGTCCAACAACTGCGAGCCAGAGGTGGTTATTAAGCTCTTGAGATGTGGCTAGTTTAAATTGACATGTGTGCTAGGCGTAAAATATATACTGAATTTTAAAGTTTCAGTATGAAGAAAAGGATATAAACTATCTCAATCATTTTTATATTAATTATAGGCTGAAATAACATTTTAGATATACTGGGTTAAAAAATATATATTATGAAAATTTTACCTATTTCTTTCCCTGTTATGTGGCTACTAGAAAATTTAAAGTTACACATGTGGCTTGTATTTGTGGTTTACATTATAGTTCTATGGACTCTACAATATTCCCTACAATATTCCTCCTAGCAATCATCCGGCTTTTGTTTGGACATCTTTGTAGATGGGGGCTGTATCCTTGGCTCAGATAAACAGCAGTGACTGAAGGTGAAAGGGTGGTTAAGGTGACTTACCTAATTCCTTCCCCAGGCCAAATTATAGCATTATACTTCTGACTGGCATTTTCCAATTTTTCACCTCTTTCTCCTTGAATGAGTGGTTGAATTCTAAATCATAAAATAGATGAAGATGGGACATAAAAATGTCTATTTTATTTTTAAGAAAAATGTTATATGCACAAATGAAACCACACTGTAAAAATTTAAAGACCATGGAAAAGTTAAGAGACAGTTGCAGAAGAAAATCTAATAAAAAGAAGAAAAACCCTTTAAAGAAATGAGAATAGTTAGGAAACATTGAGTAGAGGCAAGGGAGGAGGGAAGCAACAAAAAATTGGAATGATGAATGTTTTCTTTCTTTTGCTAATGATTTAGGGAAATCATGTATGAAGCTTTCTAAGGAGTTAAACCACTTCCTTAATGCTGTAACCCTGGGAAATATCCAATCCTTATTTCTTAAAAAATAAATGTAACCACCCAAAGTATTCTAAATCCATTTGTCTAAGTATATGAAGGCTGGACTGGCAGCTCACTGTCTCACTATTTCTTCGGCAGGAAAGAACTATTACATTTTAATAGACGTGCTGAGATTTTTCATAAAAGCAACTCAGGGAGTTTTAGAGGCTGCAATACTCTATATTAAAATACAAATGCCTCGGGCAATTAATTTATTTCATATTATTTTAATAGCCTCAAAGAATTACAGAGCTTTCTGAAATGTTAATTTTTTTCTTTTTCATAATAGATTTATACACCTAACACCCCACACACAGGAAAGAAATAAATCATATAGAGGAAAGAAAATACTTCTTCTGGGAAGCTTAAATTCTTAATATTTAATTATAGTTCTTTATGCAATTTCTCCCGTCCCATTTTTAAACTACAGAGGAGACTTCATGGGTCCCATTTTAACAAATGAATTTTTAAAGTAAACTTAAAACAGAACACAGAAAACTGCACAAATCATGTGTAGTGAATGGCCCAGTGAACTTTCAAATTTAACCCAACTATGTAACCAGCATTCACATACAAAGTGGTACATTATCAGCTTCTCAGAAGCCCTCTGTGTGTCTATGAAATCATGATTTTATTTCAGAGGTATTAATTCTTCTGACTGCAAACACCATAGATTAGTTTTGTTTCTGAATTTTGCATAAGTACGCTCCTTTTACTCAACATTTGTTTCATAGGATACATTCATGTTGCGCATGTAGCAAACTTTTCCTATAAATGGCCAGATAGTAAATATTTTGGGCTTTGAGATCCTAATTTTCAGTCTACAGACAATGTGTCAATGAATGAGCATGATTGTGTTTCATGAAAACCTTGCATACAAGAAGAGGCAGTGGGCCAGGTACCACCGATTGACAAGTCCTATACCACAATTAATTCTGTCTACTGTTGTTGGGTATTTGAATATTTTCAATTTGGGGCTATTATGAATAGTCTCGTATGTGTGTTTTGGTGCTCATACATATACATGGATATAGGGTATCCATAAGTCATTTTAACAGAGACTGCCAAGCAGTTTGCCAAAGTTGTGCCACTTTATACCTTCACTAGCAGGGCATGAGTGTTTCAGCTGTGCATTTTGGTGGGTGGGTTGTGATATCATATTGTGGCTTTATAGATCTATATAAATAAGTACATATATTTATTTAAGTAGATAAAGAGATAGATCTATTTATATATCTCAGAGAGTTAGAGAATTTGTTCTGTTTATTGGCCATTTGGATATCCTATTTTATAAAATTCTTTTTGAGGCTTTTGTTCATTTTCTATTGGGTTGTCTGATTCTTATTTGCTGACTGAAATTCTTTAGTAGTCTAGAAAAAGTCATTTTGTCAAATGTATATATTTATAATACCATTCCAACCTGTGACTTGGTATTTTATTCCATTTATTCTACTAATTGTATTTTTTTTTAAGAAATGGGAATTAATTTTAATGTTCAAAAAGAAAAAAAATTTTTTTTTTAATTTGAAAAGAGATTTTTTCTCCTGCCCTTTTTCTATGCCAGAGTTATAAAGTACTCTCCTATGTTTTCTTTTTCTTTTTCTTTTTTTTTTTTTTGAGTTGGAGTCTCACTCTGTCGCCCAGGCTGGAGTGCAGTGTCAGGTTCATGGCCACTACAGCCTCGACCTGCTGGGCTCAGGTGATCCTTCCACTTCAGTCTTCCAAGTAACTGGAACTACAGGCATGCACCACCATGCCCAGCTAATTTTTTAAAAAAATTTATTGTACAGATGAGGTCTTGCCAAGTTGCCCAGGCTGGTCTTGCACCCATGGTTTCAGGCAATCCTCTCACCTCAGCCTCCCAAAGTGCTGGGATTATAGGTGTGAGCAACTGCGCCCAGCCTTCTTGTTTTCTTCTGGAAAAATTATGATTATACCTTTCTCCTTTAAATCCACAATCCATTTAAGAATTGATTTTTGTTAATGGAAAAAAAAGGGGGCCTCATGATTCTTTTATTTTCCCCTAAGGAGCCTCTTTTAATCAGCATGATTTATTAAAAAGTCCATCTTTCTTCCAATAAACTGTAGTACTTCATTGCCATAAATCAGTCAACCATGTATGTGTGGGTCTGTTCTTGGATTTCTGTTCTATTCTGTTGGCCTATATTTGTCATTTTTGCATCCATTCCACACTGACTTAATTACTTAATTGCAACAAGTTTTGATATCTGACAGTGTAAATTATCCATCTCTGTTCATTTTCAAGATGATCTTGTCTGTTTTCATTTCAAGATTAACACAGGTTTCTATAACTGATACATCAAACTTCTAACAAGGTGCTCATAAAAAGTTTCTTTCTCATAAAAAGAACATTTAAAAATTATCTGTTAAGCTTTTGTTCTGTTTTGCCTTAAGACTATGTTGTCAGTTAATCATTTTTGTGAAAGTTATTGAGAAATTATTCACCAGACACTCGTTAAAAATGACAAGACATTTTATTCAAAATGATTGCAATAGAGGAGAGAGACTGAACTCAACAGATCAAGATTCACAGCCATTTTGCAGGGTGAAAAAGTGGATGGAAAATTACTAAGAGGAACTTTGGGTAGATATCAAGAGTGGGAACAGGGAGAAGAAACTGATTGGATACTAAAGGGGAAAGGATTCTTTTTTTAATTTTAAAGATGTGGGGTACAATTCAGGGTTAGGTATACAAATGTTCATTATGCAGGTACCCTTGTTGATGAGGTGTGCCCCTCCCTCCTCTGACAGTTTTCCTCAACTGCCAATCCTACCCCTGCTCCCCTGGCAGTTTCTCTCAACTGTCAATCCCACCCCCCCCACCGCCCCGCCCCCACCCCAGGCAGTTTTCCACTACTGCCAATCCCTTTCTTATAGTATTAGGATAATTGTTCAAGGTCCACTAATGAGTGAGAACATATGGTACTCTGTCTTTGTTTCTGTGGTAGATCACTGAGTATGATAGACTTTAAATCCATCCAAGTTGCTGCAAGGTCCATATGTTTGTCCTTCTTTATGGCTGCATAATATTCCATTGTAATAGATTGATTTTGCAGGATTCTTTGCTAAAACTGGGCACAGCAGGCCAAACAGGAGGGCCGAGGAGAGAAGAGAACTCAAGGAGTCTGAATGAAGTTTGGTCATGGAGAGAGTTTTCATAGCTTTCAGAAGAATGAGAATAGAGTCCTTGGAAATTAAAAAATATAGATAATACCTAAAGTAAGAAGAAGTGGAAGAATTAAAAGATAAAGAGTTAGAACAGTCCCAGAAAAATAAACAATAGTTTAAAGAAATGGAAAACAGAAACAATAAGAGCAAACATTGGAAGATTAGCATAGGAGGCCTAACATCTAATCCATGAGAGTTCCAGAAAGGAAGTACAAGGAAAATGTAAGGAGAAAATTAAGAAAAAAGAAGAAGAAGAAGAAGAAGAAAAAGACTACAAGAACATTTCCTAGAATTGCAGAGCATGAGTCTTCAGGTCAAAAAAAACCTACTCATTGCTCGGAATAATTACAAAAGACCCAAAGCAAAGAAAATCAAACTGACATTTCAGAACATGGAAACAGAGGTGCTGAGAACATCTGGGGGGGTGGGGGGGGGGAGATCACTTTTGAAGGAAACAGAAAGCCACGGATAGAAGACCACTTTAGAAGGAAACAGAAAGCCACGGATAGAAGAGAATCTCTGGGGAGATTTTTTTCCCACTACTAATTGTATGCCCAGCAAAAGATCAATCAAGGGTGATGGTAGAATAAGGACATATTAATTCTCACAAGGACTCAAAAAAGTTCACATCTCATGCCCCCTTTCTTAAGAAGTTATTAGCAGATATGCTCCAAAGAAGAGGAAACATGTAGTTCAGGAGACTACAGGAGAGTGGTCAAGAGCGGTCCTAAGATGACAGACATTGAGTTGGCCAAGAGTGACAGACCTCAATTTGAGCAGGTAGAGGAAAGGTCAGGGAGAGATGTGTCTCTAGGAAAGAATGGAATTGGTAGACCATTATTTATGTAAACATTTAGAGAAAAACTACTAGCAGGAATATGATAGAGTCAATGGGGGAAAATGAATATGAACTTAATAGGAAATTATACAAATGAAAATGAAGAGAAAATCCAGGAAAAGCAAGGAGTACAAGAAAAGTAATAAAGTGTTGCTACATTAGGAAACTCAGAAAGAGTAATGTAATACTATAATATCATAATGTGACAGTGCAAACAAAAATTACAAAGTGAATATTTAGTTTGATGGCAATAGGGGAGAAGAGAAGCTAAATAACATGAAATCAACAGATAATGTCTAAAATGAATAGATTAAAGGCAGCACAGTGTAAGACTATTGCTGAAACGACGTATAAAGATTAAATAAAAGAAGTGCTAGGGTCACACTCCCAGAAGGGTCTCCAGAATGTTGTCAGGCCCGTCAGGGGTTTGGGTGTCTGGTGTGTGATGCCACATAAAAGATGCAAATAATTGCACAGAAGTGAGATTAGAAAACATAGTTTATTTAGAAAGTAAATTAGACAGAGAGAGAGAGAGGAGATTCATCTCCCCAAGGTAGAGGAGGGGGCCAAGGCTTAAGAAAACATGGCCTGGCCATAGCTCAAAGAGCACATGGCCACACCATAGCTTAGCTGGCAATGGTTGCAATGGCCTGGCAATGGCGACTAGTTGCTCGTGGTTCAGCTCTTTTATTTCTTCCCTTTGACGGGGGAAAGATCGTTAACATGATTGGGTGGTGGTCCGCTCCACATCATCACAAGTGTAAGCGCAGGTACTGATGTCAGGTGATGGACAGCAGGTAGATGGGTGGGTTAGTCACATGATTGCTGCCAGAGTGGTGGGGTCTGTCTGTGTCATGAAAGTCACGAACTTGAGTCTTATGGGTGGAGGCAAATACTTGAAACAGAAAAGCTAATTAGTACAAAATAAGCTGGGGAGGGGGGTTGTAAAACAATTATCAATAGCTACCTCTGAGAAACCGGTTAAGTCCTTGGCTAGTGATTAGAGGATAAGTTAAGTGAACCACTAGAAAAACATGAGATTTAGTCCATGTTAAAATGGCTGCTCATTGGGTATATTAAATCCATATTATGCCCTTTCGAGAAGTTACAAAATTTGAAAGAGCTTACCCCTGGGGGCAGAAAGAGGGAAGGGGAGAGAAAGATTGCAGCTGTGGGCTGTGGGGGTTTTTCGTCAAGTTATTTAATTTTTTTGTTATTTAATTATTTTTAAAACATGCTCTATTTCTTAAATTTAAATAA
>CAUYQG010010554.1:0-13614 GCA_963574415.1 Tarsius wallacei
GTCTCACTCTGTCACCCAGATTGGAGTGCAGTGGCACCACCATGGCTCACCACAGCTTCCACTTCCTGGGCTCAAGCAATCCTCCTACCTCAGCCTCCTGAGTAGCTGGGACTACAGGCAAATACCACCACACCCAGCTTATTTTTTAATTTTTTTTTTTTTTTGTAGAAATGAGGTCTCGGAGGGTCATGGTGGCTCACGCCTATAATCCCAGCACTTTGGAAGGCCCAGGTGAGAGGATTGCCTGAGCCCATGGGTTTGAGACCAGTCTGGGCAACTTGGCGAGACCTCGTCTCTACAATAAATCAAGAAAAATTAGCCAGGTGTGATGGCACATGCCTGCAGTTCCAGCTACTTGGAAGGCTGAGGCGGAAGGATCGCCTGAGCCCAGCAGGTCAAGACTGCAGTGGCCGTAAGCGTGCCATTGCACTCCAGTCTGGGAGACAGAGTGAGACTCAACAAAAAAAAAAGAAAAAAGAAATGAGGTCTCACTGTGTTGTCTAGATTGGCCTCAAACTCCTAGACTCAAGCAATCCTCTTGCCTTGGCCTCCCATAGTGCTAGGATTACAGGTTTGAGCCACTGCACCCAGCTGGATTTTAAAGTAGATTCCTTGGCCAGGCTCAGTGGCTCAGCCGATAATCCCAGCACTTTGGGAGGCCGAGTCCAGTGGATTGCCTGAGCCTGCAGGTTCGAGAACAGCCCGGGCAACTTGGCGAGACCTCGTCTCTACAATAAATAAATAAAAATAAAGTGGATTCCTCTTCTTAAAAAGTTGAATTCACGGAAGTAGAGTAGAATAGTGGTTACCAGAGGCTGGGGGAAAGAGGAGAGGGAATGGGGAGCGTTAGGGCACAAAGTTTCAGACAGGTAGAAAATGTTTTGAGAGCTATTGAACAACAGGGTGACTACAGTCAATAATAATGTGTACTTCAAATTAACCAAGAGGAAATTTCAAACGTCTCACCATAAAAAATGTTATGAGGTGACAGACATGTTTATTAGCTTGACCTAATCAGTTAACATTGTATCCATATATCAAACACCTCATCGTACCCCATAAACATACACAATTATAATTTGTCAAATTGAAATAATAAGACGATATAATATAAAAAAGAATGTAGCCGGGCACAGTGGCTCATGCCTGTAATCCCAGCACTTTGGGAGGCCAAGGTGAGAGGACTGCCTGAGCCCACAGGTTCAAGACCAGCCCGGGTAACTTGGTGAGACTTCATCTCTACAATAAATCAAAAAAAATTAGCCGGGCATGGTGGCGTGTGCCTGTCATTCCAGCTACTTGGAAGGGTGAGGTGAAAGGATCACCTGAGCCTGGCAGGTCGAGGCTGTGTTGGCTGTGAGCGTGCCATTGTACTCCAAACTGGGAGACAGTGAGACTCCAACTCAAAAAAAAAAAGAATGTAAAGTATCTCCTTACTGATATACACGTTGCAGTCACAATGTTTTAGATCTGTTGTGTAAAATAAAATCCAAAATATGAATAATACCAGAAACTCAGCTAAGTAAGTTTAATGCACCATGACACAAGCCCAGTGAACTTTGCATTGGCAATTCTATTCTTTGAACAAGTCCTGTATTTTTAATTAAAATATTATTGAACTCGAGAGAAATGTGCAACATAATAGAACATATTGAACTGTAGGTCCCCTCTGGGTATCAGTTGACTTCTTACCACCTCTGAGCACGCCAAGTACCGATGGATCAAAACAAACCATGCTTAAGTCAGTCACTATTTCACCTCAAAGATCATGTCCAGGTTTTCATAGAACCATTTATTAACTGCCAATGTCTTCCAAATTATTATTTTAGAAATCAAAGCTGGGCAGTTATTTATTTCCATACTTTTAAAAAAGATTAGTACTGGTAATTTCAGATCCTGTGAATTAAGATCTTTCTTCCAAATGTAGTAAAGTGAAGTCCACGCCCCCACTTCCTTCTGTGCTGTTCACACCCATCATACCACATGCCCTTGTAGGGAGACCGTCAAGACACAGAGCTAAGAAACTGGTCCAGGAGGGAGGTGGAGGCTGCAGAATGGGATGAGGGTAACAAGGAGGGCACTGGCCATGCAGTGTCCTCTGTGGATCCTGCCACACTGCTTGGGCAAACACATACGGATGTTGCTTTGGTATGTACATGGCCATCATGAGTGCTGACCCTGCCTCACCCCAAACACTCGAGGATGGCCAGGGTACGATGGCCTTAGCCCTGCAGACTCAGTCTCTGGGTCTCACCATGCGAGGGCTGTCACTATAGAATAGAACAGAATCCACCAATGGACATTTCCGAATGCTTCTTCAGCGGTCCCTGCTGTCAGCTCCTTTGAAGAAGTGAGAACTGGATGGCTCAGGCCAGGGAGGTGAGTAGAAAGAGAGGCATCTTGCTGTGCTCAAGTGTATCCGTGTAGGAAATAGCCCACATGGGCACGCACTGCAGGACCATGTAGCCTTTGGCTGGAGCTGAAGGCTACCCCCTCCTGATCCCTTCCTGTGCTCTCTGCCAAGGCACAGAATGAATGTGGGAAAAGTCCCCAGTTTCAGAGTAGAATCTCAGTAAAAGACCGGCATGCTGACGCTCATTTCCTAGGCCTGTGAGCAACTACCAAGGGTTAAAGCTTACCCATCACTCCAAGCTTGGTCGCAAACATCAGCGCAATCCCGATGGGGAGACCAACCATGTAATACCCGATGGCATTCACAATGGCTCCGATCTTCTGATTGCCACTTCCCCTCAGAATGCCGCCACACGTACACTGTGGGTACATGACATTCCATCCATGTGAACATGGCTGGTGCTTCCAAGAGACTACCACCTCCCCAACGCTCACCATTCTGTGGAACTCTGACTTAAAAATCCATGACCGCCGGGCTCGGTGGCTCAGCCTGTAATCCCGCGCCTTGGGAGGCTGAGGTGAGTGGATTGTCTGAGCCCGCAGGTTCGAGACCCGCCTGGGCAGGCGAAACCTCATCTCAACAATAAATCAAAAAAATTAGCCGGGCGTGGTAGCGCACGCCTGTAGTTCCGGCTACTCGGAAGGCTGAGGCGGAAGGATCTCCGGAGCCCAGCAGGTCGAGGCTGCGGTGGCCGGAAGTGGCCACTGCACTCCAGTCTGGGCGACGGAGTGAGATGCCAACTCAAAAAAAAAAAAAAAAATTCAAATGTGTTTTATATATATATATATATATATATACGTGTATATATGTATATATATATGTATATATATACACACACACATATAAAATACCACTACTGCAAGGTCAATAGTAAATAGACTTTTTAAATCAGTAGATAAAACAAACACAGAGCTGTTTCCAAGACTTTTCAGGTACATTAGGCTAATATCCTTCAATCTCTTTATCAAACTCCTAGACCACCTATTCTACTCAGCCTCTTCTCCCTAAAATTAGCAACTACACCTCCATTTGCTTTCTGGCATGCAAAAATTATTGATCCCTCTTCAGCTTATTTGTACTTGTGTAATTACAGATTTAAAGTTATTTGTCTAAATGTATTCAGTTACTTTCATTTTAAATGTCAAAGTAAAAATTCCATTGTAATTAAGTCACCAAGAAAGGAAAATTCTTGAAATAGCAACTGTAGCAAAAACTGGAAATTCTATCATATTAGTAATATTTTGGTAATATGCTTATTCATACACATGAATAAGTTAAAAAGAGTAGTGTTTTTACATAATATCAGAAAATAAATAAGTGTTACCTTAAACAAGGCCACTACTTGTAGTAGTGTAGTTAATGAATAGTCAGTTTCTAGAAAGTGTCAAATGCATGAACTATGCCATGTAGAGTAGCACTTGGAATTTTGCAATAGACAACCTATACAAACAGAACTAGATGCAGTATTCTGAATCACATGTTTTTTACTGATGTGTAATCTCTAATGAACTATTACTGGAAACTTAATTTTAAATCAGAAAGTATTAGATCAAAGTAATAAGCAGATCTTTTTTGTAAACATGGCTATTCAAATTACTGTCTGGTTATTTAATTTTCACAGATTACTTAAATCATCTTTTTCACGAATTTTTTTTTGCATTAGATTGCAAGTTTTAAACAAAAGAAAGTACAGGCATGAAACAAAATGTCAAAACAAAAACTCAAGCATATAGCATTATAATTTAACTCACAAATATTAAAATTGCAGGAGTAAACATAGCAATTCATAATTAATAATGATACACCACATGCTAACAATAATATCTTATATTTAGTATGTATTCCTTATTAACTAAGTCATATATTAGAAATTTTTGCACAAATGTATTTCTTTAATCTGTACAACAATCCCTCTTTTTGATTACTAGTAACTTCATTTTTATTTCTGACTTATGGTACAAGAAAAACTTGTTAAATTGTATTTTGAAACATCTTCTAAACTATCAGTGCAGGTTAGAAGATAGTAGGTTTATTATAATTATCATGCATTGTATTTTACACATTTTTAGATATCGTGTTAAAAATCAAATAAGCGGTAAGAAGTTTAAAATCACTCAAATTGCACATATATACAATGGAACTTTTTAACTTGTCTGTTAATTTTGCTTAATTCAAGTATTGAAAAAATCAAAAACTGACTAATAGAAACTGAATCATATTTATGGATTAACTCTTTGTTAAATATACTATTTGGTAAACTAAATCTCACTACATGGCCATATATTTATTCCATTTATGAAGTTAAAATTATTTCAAAATAAATTCGGAACTAATTAAATGCTTACATTAAATATAGACTAAATTTGGAAGCAATGCAATTTGGCAGTTACTAGATATTAATTTTCATGAAACAGGCTAGTGAAAAACAAAGATTCAAAGGGATATTTTATGTTTTTGTTAGATTGTCAGAAGTCACTGGCTTTTGATGGGAAATCTTTATTTCAGCTCTCCAATCTGCTATAACACTAAAACACACACACACACACACACACACACACACCACATTGTTATGTCCCTAAACTCATTGCTACTCAGTGGAGCACTGTGCCTGCCTCAAATCTGAAATACCTAAGAATAGCTCTGAAAGCAAAATCAATGTTCCCTATGTAATTTCTTACGAAGTCTTTAATTTTATGCGCCCCATTTCCAGTTTCCCCTCAGCTTCATTTTTGACCTGGTTTGCAAAGTCTTTTTTGATAACGAAATCGCTAAACACCATTCACTCATCACACTTGTGGGGATCGGATCTGTCGCTGGCTTATGTACTTTCTTGCTCAGCATTGATTTGATTCATGCCTCAGAATGTCAGAGCCTAAAAGAGCCATTTCACTTCACCCTTCAGAGCGAGTTTCAATATCAACTTATAATCGAGTAGATAGTACTTAATATAGCTCTCTACCAGCAGGCAATAATACTTTACCCCAAGGATCTCTGACTTTTATTGAACAAAAGAATGCTGACTCAGGTGTTTTTTATTTCTGTTTTTCCTCCTGCTACCACTTTAACTTGAGTTGAGAAAAGGACTTTTGCAAGCTGAAATCCTCATACTAGCCAAAAATGTAGATTAAAATACAAACTTTATAGTGTTTTAAGGTAATTGAGTTTAATTTAAAAATATATATATTTTAAAAGAATAGGAATGCAAATGCTATCAGTCATAGAATAATTCAAAATAAATGAAAACGAATACATATTTAAAATCTAAATATTGACTAAATACTTAAAAAGTGTTGGGTTAGTTAATCATTGTTTTTATAGATCAAATTTTATTGTCCAACTGAAATACCCGATGGGAAACAAAAGCTTTCTAAATTAACACATTTCTCAGTTCTCATATAAACTCTGTCTACTAATAAAAACCAGTATTTGGTATGACAATTTAATTAGCATAATCCCACCTCAAAAATCAAAAAAAGTATTCAAAATTGGCAAAAAGTCCTCAGCATCTTTTCAATTCCTCTAACCAACTTCTTCCCAAATGTATGTTTTTGAATATACAGGGATATGGTGGGGTTAAAATTGGAAAAAATATGACTGAAGATGCAGTCAAAATATAAGTTATGTGGGTTAACTCCTATTTTCTTGAGAATTTTTACAGTTTTACACACAGATCTACAATCATTTTAAGGTAATTTTATATAAGATGCAAGGTCTTTAAAAAGATTTCTTCTCCCCACAGTTTTTTTTTTTTTTTTTTTTTTTTGCATATGACTTTCCAGTTGATCCAGTATCATTTATTTAAAAGATTGTTCTTTCTGCTTTTGGTAACGTTTGTTATATTCTCAAAGATGTGTTGCTTATATTTGTTACTTGTATGGCTCTAATTCTTGGCTATCTGTCCTGTTCGGTTGGCCATTTTTTCTGTTTTTTTCACCAGTACTATGCTGTATTGATGACAGTTTTAGGTTAAATATTAAAATTGGGTTGTATGTATCTCTTGAGTTATTTTTTTTTCCTTTTTCACTACTGTGATTCATATTCTAGATATTTGGCCTTTTAATAGAAATTTTAGAGCCAGTTTCTTGACGTTTAAAAAATAGTTTATTAAGATTCTGATTAGGGTTGCACTACATGCATAGATGAAGCTGAAAAAAAATTACACTTTAATAATACTGAGTTACCCAATCTGTGAACATAGATTAGCCCTTTATTTATCCAGACCTGCTTTAACTAATTTTATCACAGTTCTGTAGTTTTCTACATATAAATTCTGTACATTTGGGGATATTTGTACATTTGGGGTGTTTAGTCAGCTAAAACAAAGTTTTGCTATCAGAGACTAATGATAATGATAATTCTAATAATATTTAGAATGTTCAAGTTTCAGCTGAAAAATTAATTATTCTAAAACAATACAAGAACACTGAAAGGATAGATTCCAAAATGGAATGTCTCTGTTCTCCTTAAGCAAGACAACAATCCTTTCCTGAAATCCCAGGAAAGCCAGAAAACATTGAGAATAACATCTCCTAAGGACTTTGTCTTTCACCTGCCCTTCTCATCCATGTGTCTAGCCCACCCATTCATCCAGTCATCAGCTAGGTGACAGACAGACCTCATCATCATGGCAACAGTTATGTGACTGGCCTACCCATTTTCCTGCCATCCATCACCTTGGACTTATCTGTGCTTACCTGCCACATTGTGATGTCCTAAAACAGTCCACCACCCACGTCACCTTAATGACCGGCTCCCATTGAAAAGAAGGTTTAAAAGGCATTCAGTCTCAAACAGCAGCAGTTATTGCTTTTGTTAATCCATGCTTTCCCCTAAGTTTTGCCCACCTTGCGGAAGTGAATTTCTCTCTCTCTCTCTCTCTCTCTCTCTCTCTCTCTCTCTCTCTCCCCCCCCATTCAATCCACTTTTTAAATAAATTATAATTCCTATCTATTCTGCGCAATTCTTTACATCTCACCCATGACACCAACTCAGCACACAGGCCCACTGAGATCTAACATTTTTCTGGAGATCTGACAAACACAAACTGATTTTAAAAAGAAAACCAATAGAAGCCCACACTAAGAAGACAAACATGTAAGTATTATGTAACAGATTTTAATATAGCCATCATATAAATGATTCAATAAGTAATTATGAACATGTTCAAAACAGTTGAAAAATTGAGTTTTAGGACAAAAGTATAAAGAAGAAATAGTGAAATGTTTACAAAATGTGCAATAACTGTAATTTACTGGAGGGGATTAAAGGCAGAACGGAGGATTTCCATATTCATTGTGTATCCCCAGTAATCAAGACTGTGTTATTAACAGAAATACAGACTGAAACCATTGGATTAGAATATAGAACCAAAAATGGATACATACAAATATGCTCAACAGACTTTTGACAAAAGCAGAAAAACAATTCAATGGAAGAAAGTTAGAATTTTAAAATAAGAGGTACATGAATAAAAAGAACTTACACATCTCACATAAAGATTACTCAAAATTGATCATGAACATAAACATAAAACATAAAACTATAACATGTTTAGAAAAAAAGCCTTCATAAGCTAGGGCTAAAGAATTGTTAGACTTGACTCCAAAAACACAATACATTAAAAAACTGATATATTTTATTTTATCAGAATTAAAATACTTGTTCTGCAAGATACTATTTTAAAAGGATGAAAAGATAAGCTAGAGACTTGAAGAAAATGATTGAAAACCACATATCTGGCTGGATGTGGTGACTCAGGCCTGTAGCACTTTGGGAGTCTGAGGCAGGAGGATTGAAGCCGGGCATTCAAGACAAGACTGGGCAATATATCAAGAACTTCTCTTTACCAAAAAATAAAAATAAATGAAATAAAAATATCAGCCAAATGTGGTGGCATGTGCCTGTAGTCCCAGCTACCTGGAGACTAGTGGAAGGATTACTTGCAGCCCAGGATGCTGTGGCTGCAAGGAGACATGATCGTGCCACAGGACTCTGGCATGGTGACAGAGAGAGACTCTGACTCAAAACAATAAAGTAATACAAAAATAAAAACAATAACCAGGCATGGTGTCAGTCCCAGCTACTCAGGAGACTGACACCTGAGGATCACTTGAGTCTAGTAGGGAGTGGCTGCAGTAAACCATGATTGTGACAATAAATTCCAGTCTGGGCTGCAGAGCAAGACTGTTGAAGAAGGAGAAGGAGAAGGAGAAGGATGGGGAGGGGGAGGGGGAGGGGAGCGGGGAGGGGAGGAGGGGTGGGGAGGGAAAGGGGGAGAGGAAAACCATATATCTGAAAAAGGACTAGTATCTAGAATGTTTACATTTTAAAAAATTCTCAATTTCAACAAAAACACAAACAAACATCCAAATAGAAGGTGAGCAAAATATGTAAAGAGGTATTTCACTGAAGATGACATCCAGATGGCAAATAGGAACAACCAATGAGGGCGAAGATGTGGAGAAACTGGATGTCTCGTACGTTGTGAGTGACAATGTAAAATGGTACAACCGCTCAGGAAAACCATTTGGTAATTGCTTATAAAGCTAAGCATTTAACTATACCACTATCTACCAATTACTGAGCAAAAATTTTGTATGAAAAAAATCTTAAAGTGCTATACGCTTCATGATTTTATTTATATAATATTCTAAAAAATATGCAATTATATAAAAGGATTAGATGACAAGTTGCCAGGGTGGGAAAAAGAGGTAAATGAGGTGCAGCTACACTATGGCAAAATGAGGTGGAGTCCTTGTAGTGATGGAATGTTTTTGACTGTGTCAATGTCAATATACTGGTTGTGATAATATACTATACCTTTGCAAGATGTTACTATTGGGAGAAACTGGTTTAAGGGGACACAATCTCTCTGTAATTTTTTTTCTGCCAAGTGCATGTGAATCTAAAATTATAGAACAAATTTAAAAAAAAAATCTGTAATGCTCTGCAAAAACCAGCTGTATTTGTTTTCATTACTACTTACTAACTTACTACAAACTTAGTAGTTCAAAACAACAAAAATGTACAGTCTTACATTTCTGGTCAGAATCCAAAGTCAAGGTGAAAACAGGACTACACTTTTGGAGACTAAAATATAGAATCTGTTTTGCTTCCTTTGCCAGGTTCTACAGCTGTGTTCCTTGCATTCCATGACTTATGGCACCTTTCTCCATCTTCAAAGCTAAGAATGTTGCTTCTCCCAATTTCTCTCTCTTTCTGTCCCTCATCTGCTGTCACAGGTTGACTTCTGCTTCTTTGATTTCCTTCATCCCTTAATAAGGACAGCTGTGATTAATCAGGTCCATCTGGAGAATCCGGGTTACTTACATCCTCCAAGTAGTCTATGCTAACATTTATATAATCTGGAAATTATGCCACAGACATTGTGTGTGGGAACAGGGTAGGGTGAGGTGGGGGTTGAGCATTATTTAGTTAATAACACCAGCTAATAGCACATGTTCAGAAATATTATATATGAGTCCATGGCATGTATTGCCAAAGGTTAGTAGAAACCAAATTCAAGGGATAAAATTATTTAAAATGAATATGTTTTTCTCACAGTAAACCATAGTTCATAAAAATAAAAAAAATCAATCTTAAGGTAATTTAATGGTTATTTCTAAGTATTTAAGGTCACCAGTAATATAGTTAACACTATTATGGTATACTGAACCAAAACCATGTTCAATACACATGACATCTATAAATTACTTATTTCTCACAAGAAGTTGACTATCTTTTGAAAAAAAACAAAATCACATTTAATAAAAGTGCATTTATAATTATTTCAATTTTATAGTTTAATTATTGGTGAGGTTTTAATGTAGTAATGAAGACGTTTTCAGATTTGAAAAAGAAAGTTTTTTTTTTACCCTGTTTCACATACCAAAAAAGAAAATACTAAGAAACTCCCCAAGGAAACCATAATTACTTTGATAAACAACTTTTATTGCAAATGTTTGGAGATTTGGAGGAATACTTCTTCTGGGTACATTGAATTTGAAGTGCAAGTTAATGGAATTAATTAAAACTCTGTTTCAGACATCTAACCTGATTTACTGAGTCATTGTTTTGTTCATGGCCAAATCTAATAGAGCGTAAAAACAGAATCAATTTATCTATTAGTAAAATTGTAAAAACTTGCAGTCACTTGAAAAATGCTCATTATTTGCTTTGTCTAGAGGAAAATTACAAAAAGTTTTAAGATGTGCATAAATATTAAAAATTTAAAAGTTAGGTTTCTATAGATGCTGTGAACTAAATTACATTTTGGTATTTATGATTTCTAAGATTATCCATACAATTAATTTTCTTTTCTTTTTTATTTATAAGTCAGGAGTTTCCTTTATAGATTTGTTGTTGTCATCAGATAAGCTCAGGAATGCAACAGCAATACAGAGAAAACTGATAGATGGGCATAATATTTGGCTTCAGTAAATGTCTTATTCTTCCTCTATTTTCTCCTCAGTGCAGTCCATAGACTGTTTCACCAAGTTTGAGTATTATAAAGCCCTTTATTCTTCTGTTTTCCCAGTGTTAAGCAAATTCAGTGGTCCATAACTAGAAAAATGATTCTCAAAAGGTTAATTTTGCTATTTATTTTACATTTTTCTTATGTTGAATATAAAAAAATTGATATTTAAAAACAATTATGAATAAATTAACTAAATTAATAAATATCTCATTGGTAATATATTTGAATTTATTTACACAAAACTAAGATAAAACACTTATGTTATGCAAAAAATTAGCTAGTCAGTAGCTCGAAGATATATTGTATAATCAAGCTATGTGTATTGCATATATAAATTAGAAACTCTTGATCAAAAAGTTAGAAAATATTTGATATTCATTTTGAAAAGGAAAATTGTTAGATCTTATATTTATCATACCTAAAGCATGTGAGATACTAACTAGTTTATGCTTGAACATATAGGGCATGGAAAAACAAATAATGAAAAGAAAGATACTAACAAGTTTAACTGCAATCTTATTTACTTAAAAGGCATTTATACAGCATCTACCACTTGCCAGATATTCTAGGGTGCATGCAGTTGCAGAAGTGGACAAACGATGCTAAGCGTTTGCTTTCTTGGAACTTGAACATTCTACTGGGTAGAAAGACACATATGGATACAAAACCACACAATTGTCTGGAAAGTTATGTGTAATGGAGAAATATAAAGTAGAATAAAAAATATTTGAGTGTTTAATATAGAGTATTATGTAAAAGTCTGTGATCTTACATAATTATTCTATATTACAGTAAGTAGAGCAAACTTAAAGGACATAAAGGTATAAACTGTGAGGTTATCTGAGGAAAGACAGCAATTCTAGCTGAAAGAGCAACATCTACCAAATCTCGGATGCAGGGCAGTGCTTTCTATCTTTTAGAAACACCAAAAAGCTAATGTCTGTGGAGTGAAGAACAACGTAGGGAAGAAGTTGTGTGAGAGATAAATAATAGAGTTAACTGTGGCAAGATCAAGCATTACATTACACAACAAAGTAAGAGCGTTAAATTTTATTTGTATAAGATGAGACGCCATTAGAGAGTGTCACCTGGAAACAGATGGCAGATTAAGAAAGAAGGCATGAGGCATACTTGAGCAACTGTTAAATGAGGAATACCTATGACATCTTTAGTGCAGTGATGGAAGTGTGAGAAGAAATAGTCACTTTGGTATATATTTCAAGAGCAGAGACTACAGAATTTGATGGTGGTTTGAATAAACAACGTAAGAGAATGTAGGACTTGAGAATTTCTTGAAGACGTTTTTGGTCTGAGCAAACAAAAGCATGGAAAAACTGAGATGGGAAGATGGAAAGAGAAGCACGTCTAAAAAACAAAAGTTAAGCAATATATTTTGGATAACAAATTTGCCCTGCCAGTGGTTTGCTGGACTTTTCTTCTCTCATTTTCTGCAAGTAATGATTGTTAATTTTCAAAATTTTGTAATCTAGCAGTTAAATGCCATCATCATTATAAATTAAATTAGACAGTCTTACAATTAAATACATTTTAATAAAAGTAAGTTATCATCAAAATAAATTATTATCAAAATAAAAGTAATACATTTTCTAAACTTATAATTATTTTAATTCATTTTACTTTTATCAATGGTATTAAGGTTTATGTCTATTTTATCTGATAAGTGAAAATCCTACATTATGGTGGGGTGCTGAGTGTTGCTTTCTAATCTTGTCAATTGTCATCATATTGAACTTGAAATAATTCAAAATACTCCATTGTGAAAGTATCTAAACCATAGAAATTTTCAAATGCTACAGATAAGAACTTGATTTTCAATTTCCTGGAAATAATAAAATGGTAGGAAATTATAATAATGCCAGTTAAACTTTAAAGTGCACCAGGCCTGTAGCTGTTACTTTGTGAATAGTACAAAAATATTGAGAAATTATTCTTTCAGTATTCCAAAGATTTTATCCAATTCAACAAAGAAGTCGCTTACATCATTGATATGCTAGTTAAGTTTCTTCATTGTTTTATTTACATCTTTTATTTTAAGGCAAATGAAATTCCGGACAATATTTATGTCAGAACTGTACTCATTCATCAGTAACACGACTTTCTTGCTGAATCAGAATGTAATCAGGCATTTATTCACATTCTGATTTTGTCAAATCACAGTTAATTTCAGCCACAAGTTGGCAGTAGATAAAAGGATTCTGCTCAATGAGCATACTCTGTAAGAAGCAACTGGTTATATGGAGTTTATGATGAAGAATACTTTTATATTGCACTATTGGTTTAAAATTTTGTACAATGAATACTTCATATCAACCAAATTTATAATGTCTTATATATGTACATATATACGCACATATGTAAATTGATTGAGTCCTGGTTGATAGATTTCTATGATGGTTAATTTTATGTGTCAACTTGACTCGGCCATGGGCTGCCCAGATAATATGTTAAAAATATTCTGAGGGTGTCTGTGGGGGTATTTCTCGAAGGGATTTTCATTTGAGTTAGTACACTGAGTAAAGAGAGGATCACCCTTACCAATGCAGGTAGGCATCATCCGTTCACTGAAATCTTAAATGGAACAAAGAGGTCCTTCCAAAAAGGGGGGGATTTGCTGTCTGTCTGAGCTGAGACATTCATCTTTTCTTGTCTTCAGATGTCCCTGATCTCAGGTCTTCACTACTAGTGTCATCTGTTTTTGCCAGGA